>JACEVL010000185.1:945833-963333 GCA_020284085.1 Aporrectodea caliginosa
GATAATATTGGGCATAGTGGGTCTCGCATATTCAAGCACAGAGTCACGAGTGCTCATGAAAAATTGAGACTGTCCTACCAAGTCCTCCAACGAGTCGAAATGCCCGTACTTGTGATAAGCTTCTCTGATGTCTGCCGGTAGATTTGGAACTAGGAACCCCGTCCACATGAAAAGTTCGACCAGAGTGTTTTGAATTCGCTGCTTGAAATCCATTCTTTCCGTGAAGGATGTAAGACCACTTGGAACGAAGGAGGGCAGCCAGGGAACAGGAACTAACCGAGGTTCGATACCTTCAGTGTAGGTCACCCATGGAATACGAAGACGGAATGGAAGTAGGTAGAGACAGCGGGCCAAAAAATTTCCATCAACAACGGCGATGTCAAATTTATCGTTCTCAAGCGGTTTGATTGTGTCTTCGCTATTCAAGAGAAGCTGCCTGCACTCAGTCTGTATGAATTGGCCAGCCATAGCTAACAACGCGTAGCTCGATTCTTTGTCTATGGAATGTCTCGCCATGGCTTCTAACATTTCGTCGTAACTCGCATTGGGTGCCATGAACTCCAGGCATCTTCCCGTGATACAGGACAGTTTGAAATCTCTCGTTATCTGGTGTCAGAATGTCGCTCTTTGGCAACATGTCGTTGAACAAGAAGTGTACTTGGTGACCTCTTGTCATTAGTTCCTCTGTCATCAACTTTAAGCTGAAGAGGTGGCTTTTCTGTGGTAACGGTACCATCAGTATCCGATAGGACTCGGTTTCCATGGAGACCATCATCAGCAGAAATCCAGCCATAGGAAACCACATGCTGCCAGTTTTCCTCGATGCCATGTCTGCGATTTTCTACAAGTGAAGAAGACTTCAATTTTAGGTATCTCTCTTGTTTAGAATAAGGTCTTGTAGCTTGGGGATCCTTCAGCCAGACGCCAGCTCTTTTGCCCCTACCTGTGCAGACACGACTATAGAGCAACATCATCTGCATGTGCGTAATTTTCACACACCACAAATCTCCTAAGTTTATTTTACTCACTAAAGGGCATTACCTACGATGAGTGAGTGCTTCCTCTGGTTAGAAGATGCTCGGTATTGTTCTGTTAAAGTCAATGTAGTCGGGTTACAAAGGTTGAGGCAATACATTTGCTTACATGTCTCCATACATTTCCTCAGATGTTTTAAGGTGAAGACAACAAAACCGTTCTTTCATCTCTGTAGCAGCTCCCTAGGGCGTATGGGTAATGGCAATACGATTGCTCACGCACCTCTAAGAAACTTTAACAAGTTTAAAAGTGACGATAAACGCTTGCATGTCTCAGTAGAAGCTTATCAGAAACATGGTCCCGAGTTTGAAAATTAATGCACTGTGATAGAGATAAAGACTAATAATTATTAGCTTTGCCTCTGTGTTATTTCTGCTGTTAATTTTAAGAATACTATTGAACTTAGCAGTTTTCTACTTATCACTTTAAGGACAAGTCGTATTGGTTTCCCAGTCATTTTTAGTACACGCTCGTTGTTAAAGTGTTAATGTCTGATGACTGGTGAGATAATTTCTGGAAGCAATATTTTGAGAAAAATTAAGTCTCTGGCAGCTCGTTTAGGATGAAGTTGTGAACTAAAAAGTATGTTTACATCCTTTCCAATCGCACTGCAGAGTCTCTATTTTCCGACCTAAGTCCTCTTATCCTTTACGGCTGAAGTTTAGATTCTACCATGCTTCTTAACGAAAAGAATAATTTATTCTTAGTAGAATAGAAGATGATGAGGTACAAAATTCGAGTTGGCCAAGTTGTGGGGAAAACGTGACTTCAGTAGAATACAGGCTAATCCTAAATTAACGACAGGCTTAAACCTATGTTCATGTGTGCGAAATACATGGGATAAAGTAACTTCAACGAAAGTTATAATCTGAATCAGTGGGGAAAATTCCCTCTTCCTTCCTCAACAAATCGCCCAACGAACCACTTTGAGTTAATCATTGGCTAGTAAATTATTATCTAATCGAAAACACATTGCTGTAATTCGTATGCTGAAATTTCAACACGTTCTTTAAAGCCTAAAATTATGTTCCTAGTGACTTCTTGCCTAGTGCTCGTTCTGAGTATGCCATGTCTTTTCCAATCTTACTCGCATTCTCCAGAACTTTCAATTCAATTCAATTCAATTTATTTATTGATCCAGGTAAAATAAGACAAATTCACTTACAAATCAGTAAATAAAAAGCATTTTCTGCAATAAAAAGTATAGGTAAATACAGAAACTTATATAAGCAGATTATCTGGGAACAAAAGGCGCACCTGAAGGGACGAGTTCCGCTAAGTAGGGGCCTAATCATAATTATTAGTGAGAGACTGGATAGATAAGTATGCATGTACTAGTGTAAGGACTGTGAGAAGAGGAGCACGGGATCATGTGGCAATATTTAGTATGTATGTACGAGTAAGTCTTTTGAAGTGAGATAGATTAGTAACACCTTGGATATCCCTAGGTAAATTATTATTGTTCCAAGTCAGAGGACCCTGGTACTGCATTGTGAATTTACGGGTGTTGGTTCTAGCATTCAACTTCTGAGAACATGTGCTATATTATTAGTACCTGACGTCGATTGTTTGAGAACTTGAACTCCGGGTAAACGAACCTCAGGCACGGATCATCAATGACTTCAAGCTGCAAAGGCGAAGTAGGCGAATATCACATTCATCCGGACCCACGCACAGAAAACCGCAGACTGAGAAATGCGGTTATACGATGGAACCGTATTCAGGCCCCGATCTGTTAACTTTTATTATCAAGATTTAGTTGTTTGTTTAGCTCTTATACACTGTAGGAAAGTCGCATTTAAGGTCATTAGGCTACACCTTCGTTGCAAAGAACAGAAGGTTTGACAAGGTCAAGCCATTAACCTTTGCCGTAAAACGTCCGATATACTTTGAATCAACGGCATCTATGGACGTTGCTCAACAGCGTCTAGACGACATTGCCCCATGCATTTCAAAGGTTGTCGTTTAAACGTTTGGACGACTTTCTAAAACAATCGCAGTTCCCCCAACATGAAGCCAGAAAACCTTTTCTCCTAAAACGATAACAGTTGCGAGACAAAACAGAGAAGACACTTTATTAACAGCCAATGTCCCAACAACCAACACGTGCTGAAAGCTTTAATCACTATTGTTGAAGGCGACTTCATCGCATGGCAGAACCGAACAACTACGTACTGACGTTGTAGGCCTAGCCTATGTCATGACAAGGTGACTTGCCAATAACTGGTTAACTTTGATTTTACAATTTGAGGATGGTTGGCATCTCTCCTTGAAAGGGCGCTATATAAATTCCTGAAATGCATGAATAAGTCTCTGAATATGACTTTATCTTACAAGATTCTTTACTGCCAGTCTACTGAAAGAGTCACATGTTCTGCATGACGGAAATATCAAAGAACTGGAAAAAATGTAGAGTCATGATTTTCAATTTCTGGTCAGCGATGCCTTCAAAGTTGATCCTGAAATGAACGAAGAGACACACGACACGCATACTACGTCTGCATGAGACCTACCATTTTAGCGCAACAGACTGATTTATGCTGTGGTGAAAAAAATAAAACTGGTGAATGGTGATATTGGTCTTGCAATTTATGATTCTGTTGCATATTATGTTTTTACCTGTGTTAACATTACAGACTGACGGCCACCTTGTCATATTTATGATAATGGTTAAGGTTGAAGTTCCTTCTTGCAACTGTTTCCTTGATCTGCCGCAACTAAGCTTTATATAACGAAATAAAGAGTATGTAGATTGTTACTGTTATGAAAGTCGCTCGATTGCTTCGAGTAATCTGCGTAACAGGAACAATAGCAGAGCATTGAGGCGTAACTTCTGCTATTTAATCGGTTGTTACCTGTGCAGGTTTGTGCAGTGGTTAGCACCGTGCACTGTCATTCGAAAGGTCGGGGGTTCAAATCCCCGCCAGGATAAAACATTTCGTTAGAGATTTCTGCTCCATCTGCGCCTCCTTGCCTACTGAGCTATAATGAGTACACTGACCGTACACTGTTGGTGGGAAGATGCGACGGAGAGGGAGGGACCGGCCACCTGCCCTCATATGCCGATGCTAAGAAATGAAGTCGCCAACACTTCATGCTCATGGCGGCCTCAGGGCTAGCTTAAGGGACTGCTCTTCTTCTTCTTGTACCTGTGTAGGTTTTGAAAATACGCATGGATGAGCATGTAACAATCTTTTTCTGCCAGTTTTGCGCCATTTTTAGAACAGTCTCTAATCTGAAATATGACTCGGTTTAAACTTTCCAAGCGATAATTCCATACAATGCACAATGAATCACGTCTAAACCTTTCCAACGTTTGTAACTTTCCTAATTCAACGGATCTAGAACTACAAGAACCACTGGATTCCAAGGCTACCGCCACGAAAAACATGTGTTCGGGTGATTGTGGCGTATTTCGATCTTTTGGCGGCGGCTGCCCGATTTGCGGCCTCACCTGCGTCAGTTGATGTTGCAGTTTATCTTCATTCCGCCAACAATCACACCATTGTTGTAGGCTCATGATTTCTCAGTGGGGAAAAGCTTTCCATTACCAGCTATTTTAACACTTCAAGTAGATTCTTATAAGTGGATATATTATTATAGTGCAGGATAATCCTTGCATGCTCCAATCGGTTGGAACATCTATTAGTACAAGTGATTCTTCAGTTGCTAGCATAAAAAGAGTACAGCAAATATTATGAAAGGCACACACCGATTATTATTAGGCTAGTATCTGCGATAAAGAGTTGCACGCTCTTGTTAAACTGTATTTCTTGGTTCAACTCGTTACTCTCAATATTTGACAGAAAGCATCAAAAGCCTCTGAAACTAGTCTATGAAGTATTTCAAGATTGCAATTGCTCAGTAATCATTACAAACAAAGCAGCAATCTTCGACATGCTACAACGTAATTCGTTTTCAGTTTATCATTCCGTCTACGTTTCAGCGCTTTTCCATATAGCCAAAACAGTAATTTCCAGGTCAGAAACACAGAACCGACCTCGATAAACACAAGCGTAGCCAAGACGTCCAGCATTAAATACTGGAAGATGTTGACATCCTTTCCAGCTGATTGGAGATGATCGGAACCGAATTTGATGACGTGTTCGATCCAGAATGCTGCTCTCTCCGCCGGTCGCTGTGGGGCGCTGCGGAAGATTTCCGAAGCGAGATAGACGCGACGTTTGTAACCCGGGTCGGTGAGAATCTTCATGATGTTATTGTATAAATCATCAGCGGTAAAGTCGTGAATATCCATCGCTATTCCGTAGCCCTTGTATTCAATGCTCATGGCATTATACGGTTGATCCGAGATTAACGGGAATCCAATCATCGGAACCTAAGACAGAAGTTACATAACGTAAAGTCTCTAATGTGTTCACACTCACGATGCTTTTGAAAGAGCAACAGGCTTTCAGAAGCAGTGAAACAAAACAAGAGCAACAGGAATAGCTGGTGGCTTAAAGAAGAATCTGCCTATGTTGATAAATCTTTAGAGCCTATACTATTGACAATGCAGCTGTGATTCTATTCCAGTAAAACATATTTCATAGCAGCTTGAAAACCTGCGTTTTACTTCTACTCAGAAAAGGATGCATCGATGAGTCCAAGAGAATTCGTACACTGATATCGTGGAACCATTTTACGGGCAGAAAGGAGATCTTTGCGTTGTCCTTTCCCATACCGAATTCGATTAAGGTTACCCCTGAAAAGTAGGTTAAGTTTGTGCTGCCAAACCTGGAAACCAGGAATTATTTGAAAACCACAAAAACATTTTGTGAAAAGTAACCTACAGTAGAAATTTCATGGGAAATTAACGACCGTGGGACTATAGACAGCTAAAGTCATCAGCTTGTTCCTCGACTCTAAAGTATTGAATTGGCTCCAAAACTCGTGTGGACTCGTGTGGACTACCAAATGTCATGATAACCATTAGCCACTTGGAACTATAATAGGGCCTATTAATCTTTGAATTTACCAGAGTCTCGATGACAAGGGAAAAGTTGGTCAAAGGTTTTCCATCACGCAATGACAACATGCATACGATTGAATCTGTTGGCGTTGGAAAATATTTGGTTTCTAAAGAACTGCTTCACTTATAAGAGAAATCATAATTGTATGCTGTAACTACTTCCAGTGCTTCGTAATGTTTCACCTGATGTGATAAACTACCAAATGCATGGCATTGCATCGCCATTAGAATACAGGAAACAATTAACATTTCCATAAACTATTTCCATTTAACAAACGAAACTATTAAAGTTAATTCTACTTTCTGTTCAACTAATGCCATTTAGCGAACGAAGCTATAGCAATGAATATTCAGAAAAGTCTTTTGCTGAAATAGAGGTGTGGTAAATCCTGAGGCTACCAGAACTCAAAATCTTTTCATACAGATGAATGCCAATTGGATTAAACATGGCATATGATATAACTGAAATTAAAAACGTATTCTTATTACCCCATGGTAAACGGATTCATATTGTCCGTTTTTGCCGCAATGTGTGATGAAGAGCTTTGTTCTCGGATGACCCAGAATGTCCTGCTGTGGAACCCAGGTCTCAATCCTAGCGTTACCAGGGATGGTCAGATTGTCCGTATTCTCAAATTTCCATAAGATTCTGTACCCTTCCAGACGACCAAAGGCAGTCACAAACTTAACCGCCATATTTCTAGGCAGAGTCTTCGCCATGGATCCAAAAGTCACAAGAATGGAACCGTGACTGGAACCGTTCAGAAAGTCATGGAGATCCTTCGAAATGTTTCTTGCGGGTCTTGCCGTCAACCCTCCGATGTTGATAATGTTGGGCATTGTGGGTCTCGGGTAATCGAGAACAATGTCACGATTGCTCATAAACAGTTGAGACTGTCGAGACAAGTCCTCCAACGAGTCGAAATGCCCGTACTTGCTGTAAGCTTCTTTGATGTCTGCAGGTAGTTTTGTAGCCAGGTACCCCGTCCACATAAAAAGTTCGGCCAGAGTATTTTGAATTCGCTGCTTGAAATCCATTCTCTCCGTGAAGGAAGTTAGAGAACTTGGAACGAAGGAAGTCAACCATGGAACAGGAACAAATCGGGGTTCGAGCAGGTCAGTGTAGGTCACCCATGGAATGCGAAGACGGAATGGAAGTAGGTAGAAACAGTGGGTCAGAAAATACCCATCTACAACGGCTAAGTCAAATTTCTCATTCTCAAGCGGTTTGATCGTGTCTTCGCTATTCAAGAGAATCTGTCTGCATTCAGACTGCATGAGTTCGCTAGCCATTTTCAGCAACGCGTGTTGCGACTCCTTGTTTATGGACCGTCTCACCAATATATCCAGCATTTCATCGTAACTCGCATTGAGACCAAATATCTCCGGCGTCTTTCCGTGATACAGGACAGTTTGAAATCTCTCGCTGTCTGCAGACAGAATTTCTTTCTTTGGCAAATTGTCGTTGAACAAGAAGTGTACTCGGTGACCTCTTGCCACTAGTTCATCGGCCACGGCTTTTAAACAGAAGAGATGACCTTTCTGTGGTGTCGCTACCATCAGTATCCGATAGGATTCGGATTCCAAGGAGGCCAGCAGAAATAGAAGCACAGTCATGGGCAACCAAACGCTGCCAGTTATTCTCGAGGTCATGTCTGCGATGTGGCTAGGATCGTCTCTCGGTTACTCCGAGTAATCTGCGTAATAGAAGCAATAGCACAGCATTGAGACGTTATTACTTTAGAGTCATTGACTGTTAACTGTGTATATTTGGGAAACCGAGTAATAAATTTTCTTGCAAGTTTCAATAGTTACTGCAGAACTCTGGAATTTATAGCGAACGCCAACAATGGAACCGGAATCTGGATTTGACTGCTACACATGACCACAAATGAGTGAGTTAGCTGAAAGTAAATTGTTTGCTATGGATACTTTTGAGTTCTTTCTATGGCCTCTGATACCATTAATTGTTGTATTTTTACCAAAATATTACAATATCATGTCATTAGAAGTATTGTATTGAATTGGTTTTGTAGTTCGTGAGTAAAAGAATGCAAACAGTAGTCATTAATAGTTTTGAACTGAAATGTTATAACGACAACATACGGAGTGCTAGAAGATTTAATATGACGACTAAAATAGTTCCAAAGTATTGAAAGCGTCGGTGAAATCTAGTTTCACCAAAACCTGATCGCTGTGCATCCCATTGACGAATCGACGCATCGCATGGACCGGGACCTCACAGCCACAGGGAACCCCCAATACCCAACTGGAGCGGAGTGAGTGAAGTGAGATGTAAACCTAGCCACTGTATATTTGTTGGCGCATTTGGCCGCCACCCTTCTCCAAACATAGCCAACGGCTACTGGCCTCAAACCACCCGAGAAGTTTTTGCTGAGGGAAATAATACTGCCTAAAGACAATATCGGTCTAACCTCGGGCGGACACTCGCCAAGTAGGAGCAGGTTCACAAATGCGGTTAAGGCCTTAATAAGCCGGCTGCAGGTCGGGTAAACCCCTGAGAGCCTCTGGGCAGGAGTCCTGTGAGTGCTTCTCCTGCAGTAATTTAAGGTTTTGCTCGTTATAAGGGCCGCCGGCTGGCTTCCCTTGCACAGAACGCGGACCACGGCCCAAAATTATTGACTTGCAGTTAAAAGTCAGTCACTTCATAAGCTATTTTTAGCTCAACCAATCACGCTTCTTGAAAACGCCACCAATCAAAAGTGACAATTTATATTTACAACTCCTAGCGTGATCGGGACTAGGTCCTAGCTTTCAAGTCGTCTAAAAATTCCTAAAAGGTATATTAATTAAAAATATCACTATACACGTGATACACGCGGAGGATACCGACAGAATGACAGCGCGCGATAAATTGCGCAGTGTAGGCTACTACTGAATAGAATGCTTGAGCAAGTCGTACATCTCTTATCATGGCCAAAGCTGTTCTGTTAAATGGGGATCATTCACTCGGATACTTTTTCCGCAACCAACATTTCACCCCCTATTTTTTCTCAGGGTCAGACCACACAACTTTAACCTTCCTGACAAGATTCACGATACTACATGTATATCTCGTATGTTATTCCTTAAATCTTACTAAGCTATTACTTTATTCTATACCATATTTTTCTATGTACACCTACAGTGTTACGTCTGTTGTTTACGCATTCAACAAATATAATTATAATCGATGTATTGTATACTTTTGCATGATTTTCAAGTTTTACACAATAAAAACAAAAAGAATTATTCATATACATAAAGCACAAAACTTTCACTGCTTAGATCATTCAAAACCTACAATTATTGAAACCCTCAATATTTCTAATGTTTAGTAGATATAAATTCTCTTCTGTGGTTGGTGGCGTTTTAAAGAAGTGTGATTGGTTGAGCTAAAAATAGCTTTTAAAAGGGACTGGTTTTACCGGTAAGTCTAATCTTGCCGTCTTCCAACTTGGAATTGACAGCTGCCAGAAGGGCTTCCGATTGACCAAAGCGACCCGTACGACCGCAAGCGTGCGGGTGCTCGTCCTGCCCCCGTGTGGGGTCGAGCCGCCATTTGTCAGTCCTGTTTTTAAGAGTTTTAGTCATGCTTCGTCTCTTTCCAGCCCTGGTTGGTTGGGCAAAGATGGTGGGGGCAAAGTCGAGCAAGCTCTGTCACACCGAGAGAAACATATGTCTTGTAAGGTGGCTGTGAGGGCCTGAGAGCAAGCCTGGCGGGCTCCCTTGCATATATGCTTGAGGAGGGCCCCTGAACCCTCGGGTGACATACCCTCACCGGGGTCCCCTTCAACACCCGGCCCCCGCGGAGCTAGCAGCACCCGAGGATCGTCGTCGGGCAACAGTGACCGGTCGTCACCGCCAGCCCCGTCAGCTCATCATTGGCCCGTTCTAGGGGTCTGCGGGTATACCCGTACCCGCGGGTTTACCCGTACCCGACCCGTACCCGCGGGTCGGGTACGGGTTGGGTAGACATTTTACGGGTCGGGTCGGGTACGGGTAGGAGCATTACGGGTACGGGTATACCCGGTTTTACCCGTACCGAACTGAAGTTTTGGCGTTACGTGTAATTATGAGTCTTGCACCTTCAAAGACTTATCATAATGGCGGTATCCAGTCTAAGTACCATAATCTTGTTTTGACCGATGTCCGTGTGCCTTAGTGAGCTTGACATTCATTTATAGATGCTCAATTTAAAGTTACAAAATTGCTTGTTTCAATTAGCACAATCCAATCGTAGTGTTTTACATATTATCTACTCTCATCCGAGTTTCAGGTCCGACAATCGGGGTCAGAGGTCGCTGACCTCGACCCTGGCAGTTCAGCAGCCGTGTTTTCTTTAAAACAGGTTGATTCAGTTACAGTAGTTGAGGCTAGGAATAGTTGAAACACCAAGTCTGTCACCCCTTCACCTCTGAGAAATAAACTATTAAAATAGCGGTATTTTGTTCCAAACTCCCGTGTTATGGCTGGCTGAATCAAAGTTATTTTTTGATTATTTTTTAATCGCCATAGGTAAGTGTAATCCTTCAGGCTCTAAGAAACTATCGGAAATGTTTTGTCGTTCTGGAGATAAAGGTCAAATGTGTAAACGTGCAACGAAAAGCTGAATCGTTGTGTGCAAATTGAAAGACGCTGAAAGCAATTATTATTATTATTATTATTATTATTATTATTATTATTATTATTATTATTATTATTATTATTATTATTATTATTATTATTATTATTATTATTATTATTATTATTATTATTATTACTACTACTACTACTATTACTATTACTATTACTGTGATCATCACCATGATCGTCAGACTATTATTATTACTACCACATGCTTTGTAAGACCATTGGACTGGTTGGGACTGGAATTATGGGAAGTCCTATTAATTACGTGGCGGGTACAGTACGGGTACGGGTATACCCGCGGGTACGGGTCGGGTTGGGTAGTAATTTCGAGTACGGGTCGGGTACGGGTACGGGTAGCAGTCCTGTGTTACGGGTACGGGTCGGGTAGCAAAAATGCTCTACCCGCAGACCTCTAGGGCCCCGTTCCCCCCTGGGTCCGGTCTCCGTGCCGTGCCTCCAGTGGTGGGCGGTTTGAACCGGGGCATGGGTTGTTTCTGGGGCCATTCAAGTGGACCAGACCGTCTTTATGGTGGAGTTGTCTAGAATCCATACAGTGGCTGCAATTGCCCTTCGCCTTGCTTGTTTTGACTCGTTGAGACATCACATTGTATGACCTATTTATTCCTACTCTGTTCCTAGTCGAACGCTTGTTTAGATCTGTGCGTAACGATGAACACCATGTACTCCATCGGCTCTTCCCCCCGCCTCGCCCCTCTTGTGGACATGTGCTCCGCCCTCGGGCCCATGGCTTCTCTCTTCCGGACAAAGATAATCGTAACTTCATTCCTAGAGTACTATATAAAGACATATTCTGAATAAATCACTTAAAATTAAATTAACGATATCCAGACAGGACAAGGTGACATACAAATGAACACACATATAAATATACGACTAACTAATGTAACAAGCTGCGTTCTGTCAGCCTGGTGTTCGGAATAAACGAAAATTGATTGATTGATTGATTGATTAGTCTGCTATTAATTTCTGCGTGAACTAAATAGAAACTTTTAACACTGACATACCAAAACAGGTCGGAGTCCTTTGTCTCAGAAGAAAGAACTAATCAATCCAAAAAAGTAATTTTTGTGACTTTTCTATTCCTACTCTGCTCTTAATATGCTGCTATTTTCTGCACGAACTAAATAGTGGCCCTAACCCTGAACTCTGACATTCCGAAAATGTATCTCAGAGGACAGAACTAATCAACCGAAAGAAATAATTTACCTGCGACAAAAGAAGGACGAAAGTGAACAACTCGAAATCCGGGACGCGAAAGTCCACGCATAGGTTAGTTGGAAAGAAAAGTTTACGAACCCTTGTTAAGATTCGAGCCAAGCATACGATAAACACCAGCCTAAGTAAAAAAAAACTAGCTATGCGAATGTAAGCAGACCGCACCTGAACGGGTCAGGGTGTATATAGACTGTGTATGTGGACGAACAAGGCGACCATAGGCATAAACCCAAAAAGAACGAGAAATAATGTTAAGAAAACAACCCTTTCTCTCGCGGAATACCTAATTCAAACCAACGTTCCCAAAAAGACTGAAAAGAAGGTTGAAAACGTTAGAACGAGATAAATTTCTGTATGACATAAATCAGACGTGTCTCCCAGACGAGGCCATTCAAGACATTAACTAATATTAAATACTGTTGTTTCCAGACGACTGCGCTTTATGGCGGCCGCATGACAATGAGGTTGTCAGATCTGTTCTGTGCTTTTCTCAGACACCATAAGTGATTGAGTTTTTTGTTGCTTTCATATTCGTTCTGTGCTGTGCTACGTACCCGTGTCTTGGTGAATTTAAGATTTATATGTACATATATATATATTCATATGTATATATATATAATAGATATACATATGAAAATGTGGTGAATTTTAGACTGATATAATTATAATTTAGACTGATATAACTCTGTTCCTAGTCGAACGCTTGTTTAGATCTGTGCGTAACGATGAACACCATGTACTCCATCGGCTCTTCCCCCGCCTTGTATTAAGGAAACTTGGACTGTGCTATATTATTAATTCGTATAGTACAGGCATGCGGTCTCAATTGGTCTCTCCTCTACACATAAATCTAAGCTTCAGGATACCCTAAGCGCTGCATGCCAGTGTGATTCTCGTTAACGACAACGGTAACGAAAATGTTCGATAACGAAAATAAAATGATTTCGTTAACGATAACTATAACTATAACTAAAAATAGCATTAACTATAACTATAACTATAACGAAAATAACACTAACGAAATTTCATTGTTATTTTCGTTTATACAAAAAATAATAAAGTGCAATATCGACAAACATGAGGACGTGACAGTGTGCTACAGCTAATAGCCTATGTTCGTCATGGATTCTGCATTTGTGAATTAACCCAGTAGTAGTGGCGTATTTTTTGTTATTAAATTTAGCTAATTTGTAAAGGTTTCTACTTTTGACTCAGGTTGACTAGCGCAAATTAGCAAACTTAGTCGTAACAATTTTGTAGTCAAAAATCAAAATGTATCTAAAGTTCTTGAGCAACCGCAATTATGGGAATGCTGTCTGGAATCATTTCACGTCTGAATCAGTCACAAATAAAAGTTCATGTATCGTCAGTGTTGTTGGTATTAATGAGGGAAAGTTATGTGGCCGTTCACAACTGGTGAAAACACGACTAATCAACTCAATCATCTCAAGTATCACCATCCTCCTACACACAAAGAAGACTACTCTGTGCTGCATAGAGTGATATGGAAAGAGGTGCATAGAAGGGAACTCGGCGAAGACAATCAAAAACTGTTGAGATATTAGTGTGCAGTCAAATTAACAGACTCCACTGTGCCAATGGCTGTTTTTTCTATGTGCTTGGTGATTTTTGTGGACTTTACAACGTCTCTCTTACTTTCTACTCTATGTGTCATTATATAGAAATATTTCTATCTATCATGTATTTGATCAAAGTGTTTCAAATTGCCGCGCCGCCGATGCAATATTTCGTACTACGAGACTGAGGAATTTAACAGATTGAGTGTCGTTACAGCTTATACAATTATCGTAAGGGTAATTTATTCTTTATTTTACAAAGCGAAAACAATATTTAAAAACTGAGTAGCAGATCACTCTGAAATAGCTACCCCCAATCATCATGAAGTTTTAGCATCAAGGTAACGTGTAGCGTATTCCTAAAGCTGAACGCACCATTTCTTCAAAGCCTTTCGAAGCACTAAGCAAATTGTGTATCGCGTCTTGGTATGCACAGCTGCTGCGACTGTAGGCATATTCACGTAGCCTTATTATAACTATAGGCAGGAACTAAAATTAACTAAAATAAAACGCCAGTAACTATAACTATAACGAAAAAATAGAACTAATTATAACTGTAACTATAACTAAAATAAGTAACCATTAACTATAACTGTAACTAAAATAAAATATGTACGGAGAATCACACTGAGCGTTGCCGCCCGCCTCATAGGGGGCATTGCAAAGTTCGACCATATATCCTGTTTTTTCCGTGTCTCCCTCCACCGGCTACCCATCCGCCAGCGCATCCAATTCAAGGTCTGCTTCCTCATACGAAACTGCCTTGCTGGCTCTGCTCCACACTATCTTATGGCATATTTTACCCCCGTACCTTCTCTGCCCAGTCGTTCCACCCTTCGGTCCTCGGCCCGTGGTCACTTGTTTGTCCCGCGGGTGTGCACTTCTACTGCCCAGTCTAAGAATTTCGCTCATGTGGGCCCCACTATAGTTAGAACAGGTTGCCTCAGTCCCTCAGAGCCGACCTTTTTTCTATTTTTACCAGTTCCGCAAACGCCTGTAAACCTCTCTCTTTACCAGTGAAGACACTGGCCAGGTCGGGAGCGTCTCTAATTTTGAGTGGCGCTATATCACTACTCGATTACGATCGACATTGAAGGCATACTGTCCTGAGAAAGCTATATCTCTGTTTTCTTTTTCATTTTTTTTTATCTTGTTGCTGTGCTACCATATTATTTGGTGAATAAAAGATTGAAGATTGATATATAAATTTTCATTGCTTGCTGGAACAGTTTGAAATTTAATATACATTCAAACCACCATTTTGAATCTGATTCTTGATCTGACCGCTACGCATTTCATGATTAAGTCTTTTGAGAATATTTTGCTTTAGGCACATTGTGGATCTTCCCAAGGCCTCTGAAATCATAAGTCGTGAATTTTATTCAAAATTTTAAAATATGAAGGTATCAGAGGTCTTGTATTACACCAACTAACGGATTCCCGTCAACAGTTGAAGATGGCATGGATGTTCAAAGTATCTGAGCCAAGTTGCGTCTATAGAGTAGAGCGGCCACAAGTGACAGCGTTCGCAAACACGGTGACGATGCCGACGAGCAGTCTCTCACTGGAAGAAGATGACTCACGTCCAGCTATTCGTAGAGGCACAACGACCACAGGCAAAGGCATTCGTCACATGTCGGTGGGTAGATTGAAGCGCCTCCAGTGACTGAAGGTCGAGGTCACTCCAGTGGCCCGCGTCGGTCGTCCACCACCGAGACGAAAACACTCGGCTGCAGGCGGCGTACACGGTCCCTATGGCTGAGGCTCCACAGCACATCAGAAGGATGGGCCTGATTGCCTTCACATGGCAACAAGGCGACTTTCGAACAAATTCCTTGGCCAGACCGACGAATAAGTCCGGCACGCAAACCTAGCACTGGAAAACTCCAACATTTCCGGAGTTACTGAGAAAATTCTGCGTTTAGACGAAATAATCCGTCGAAATGACGCAGAGGTCGATAAGCGACCGACATGGCCGATGACTTGCGCATTATTGATCGAGTGCTATATTTGTGAGGAGGAAGCACGAAGCAGAAATTTGTATTGACCCTTTAAATTCGAGAGAAAGTTTGCAAGTGTGTTGGCCCTTCCAGTTATAGGCTACTTATGTCCGCAAGGGAGCCATAAATTAGACACGAAGCATATACCTCCAACAAGAATTTATTTTGCCAGTAGCAGTATCTCGCACAGCAATTAGCAACCGCCATATTGGCTCAACTAACTTGTGGTTTAAAGCTTTCAGGACTGAAGACCAGCAGAGTAATTCATTAACGTCTTTTGAAACCAAGTGCAGTCATGAACGCGTAGCAGTGACGAATGCTAATGGGTCTGTTTGAAAGACACTGTTCGATCTTAAACAAGTTTGCATTATTTAGTTCTTTTCAGCACTTTATCGACGAGCTGCATTGGTTTCCCAGTCATATTTAGTGCACGCTCGTCGTTAAAGTGTTGAGCAACAACGCTGTTTTATTCCATTGAATAATTATGGTAAGGCAATTCGATGGAATACTACGTTATTGCAGAAGTTTGCGTTAAGAACATCCAGTTTTCAAATAGAAATTGCTTGCAAGGTGTTAGCTAACCATGACCCTTTTATGCTAGGACCATACGTTGGTATGTCTCACATAATATCGCCTGCTGAATATTCTGACCCATATCTTAAGGTCGATTTATATTTGAGAGCAGAAGAGGAAGAACTCGTGGGTGACATTCAGCGTTTCGAGAAAGCCACCTTATAATGATTCCAATATCGTAGAGTAAATTTACTTTCTTTCCGTCAAAAATCACATGGTTGTAGGCTCATGATTTTTCAGTCGGGAAAAGCTTTCCATTACCAGGTATTTTAACACTTCAAGTGGATTAGAAATTATAGTGCAGCATAATCCTTGCATTCGGTTGGAACATCTATTAGTACCAGATATTCTTCACTTTGCATACCGTAGTCTGCTAACGATGGGGCTGCTAGCATAAAATAGTGCAAAAAATATTATGAAAGCGATTGTTATTTTCTGCGATAATAATTATTTGCGTGCTTTTGTTTAACTATATTTTTGGTCAAACTGATCAACCCGTTACACTTAATATCTGACTGAAAAGTTGAACAGCCTCAGAAATCGATTTATGTGACATTTTCTAGATTACAATTGTTCAGTAATCATTGCAAACAAAGCAACAACCGTTGACAAGCTATAACTTAATTCGTCTTAAGTTTATCATTCCGTCCACTTTTCAACACTTTTCCATATACACAAAAGCCTAATTTCCAGGCTAGAAACAAAGAACCGACAGCGATAAGCACAAGCGTAGCCAAGACGTCCAACAAGAAATACTGGAAGAAGTTGAGATGTTTCCCAGCTGATTGGAGATGATCGGAACCGAATTTGATGACGTGCTCGATCCAGAATGCTGCTCTCTCCGCCGGTCGCTGTGGGGCGCTGCGGAAGATTTCCGAAGCGAGAGAGACGCGCTCTTTGTAGCTCGGATTGGTTAGCACTTTGACGATGTTATTGTATAAATCATCAGAGGTAAAGTCGTGAATATTCATCGCGATCCCGTAGCCCTTGTATTCAATGCGCATGGCATTATACGGTTCATCCGAGTGTAGCGGGAAACCAATCATCGGAACCTAAGAAAGAAGTTACATAACGTTGAGTCTTCGATATGGCGTGTTTACACTCACGATGTTTTAAAACAGCAAGAGTAACAGGTTCTCCAAGGCAGTGAAACAAAGCAAAAAGAAAAGTCGGTGGCTTAAAGAGTGATCTGTCTATATATGATGATAAATTTCTAGAGCCTACTACTGACAATGCAGCTGCGATTTTATTCCAGTAAAACAGGTTCCATACCATCTTCAGAAACTTGCCCTTCTTCTAAGAAACGGCTGAGTCCACACGTTGAGAGCAGAAGAGGTACTAAGAGTTCGAATGCACTTGAAATCCATTCTCTCCGCGAACACGTTAATGAGTCCATGAAAATTTGTACATTGATATCGTGGATTTATTTTACGGACAGAAAGAAGGTCTTCAAGTTTTCCTTGCCGAAAGCGGTT
>JACEVL010000185.1:968333-983333 GCA_020284085.1 Aporrectodea caliginosa
ACCACAAAATTTTTAAACAAGTCAAGGCTACTGCTCACTGCTGACCGCTTTGTTCTTTTCATATAGAGCCTATAAAAAAAATCGTTTGCAAATTAAGTTGCATTACTTATTACAGAGAAAAATCCATTGAGTAAAATCTGGAAACTATAATTTATCATATTTGTAATTTTATTAAAATTAGTAGGGCCGAACACTGTTACTCAGTATTAATACTAGACCTATGATATGAACGATTAACAGTCAACTAGAAAATTATGAAGGGGCGAAGTTTTTTAACTTTGCCCCCGGGCGCAGAAACCCCTCGTTACGCCACTGTTTGACAATTTCAACCCATACTGAAGCTTCCTACAGACTTTGCATCGAGACTAAAGTTTATCATCGTCTAGAAAGCGTGCATTTCAAAGGTTGCCCTAAAAACGATTGCATCTGTTTCCAACAGAACCAAATTTCCGACGATGTAAAGCCAGAAATTCCTTAGCTTTAGACGAGTAAACTACAACAGCTAGAAGACGCAAAACAGAGGTAAACAATAGCTATAGGAGCGGTCAATGCCCTGATAAACTATACACGTGCTGAAGACATTATTAGTCTGAGCAAAGACCATTGTTTCAAATCGACCTCATCGCATAGCAGATCCAGACGAAAGCTATTCCATGTAGATGTTCCCGTTGTTGGAAAGGCGTAAATTTATGCTTCGTGTACTTCTTATGCTTGCTTTTAACACTGAGGACATTTTCGCTCTCCTAGATAGTTGAGAAGGCGTGGGATGATCTTCCTGCAACTATAACGTAGGACAAATGGTTAAAAATTATGTTTCCCTTAAAATATGTTCTCCTTATGTTCTCCTTATGTTCCCCTCTTGTTTTCCTCATCCTGCTTGACTCCTCCTCCTCCTCCTCCTCCTACTCCTCCTCCTCCTCCTCCTCCTCCTCCTCCTCCTCCTCTTCAGCTTATGCCTCTATCCCTCCTCCTTAATTATTAGTCCTCTATAATGACCACTTAAGAGTATGTGTCATATAATTATAGTATTATAGGCGCTGTTAACGATTACTAATTTCACTCTCTGCATGTCATTATGTGACTCTTTTGAGCAGTAATAATGCTGTAAACGGGACGTTTATAGGCCTATCGTTTATTCAAACTGAATCTTTTTTTCAGTTTGTAATCTATCGTCTATCTTCAGATACATAGCTTTGGTGCATTTAGATAATTTGTCCAGGCAGAAAGCGCTTTACTTTCCGCGGCATAGGGTGTCTAAACCTGGAACGAAATTCTCTTTTCTCCATATCGTTTCCATTCTACAGGCGCTGTGCTAAATTCTCACTAATCTAGACCCTTAAGCATTGTCGTGGTAAAACGTGGGCGTTTAGCTCTCCTTACCCTGCGAGCATGCTCATACCGGGCCAATAATTATAAGACCCATATTTCCGTATGGGACCCGAACACAGCCCATTGGTGTTCCATCAAATGCGCATGAAAATGCTGGCAGGGTAATGAACATAACGCGTCAAACCAGAATTGCTCTTCCGAAAACTCGTGTTATATGGAAAACTGACTATTTTTAAAATTTATTTAGAGAAATAGTGCAGCACTTATTTTCCCCGATCTATCTTGTAGGAAATCATTGTAGTCTTAATGTATTTACAGAAGCTTGCGCTAAGAACATCCAGTTTTCAAATATATGAAGTTACACCCAAGGTTTTAGTAAACCATGACCCTTTTATGCTCGGATCATATGCTGGTATGTCTCAACTAAAATCGTTTGATGTAGGCTATATACTAAGTAACTAACGCATATATTAAGGGTCAGATTTCTGTTTGACAGCAGAAGAGGAAGAACTTGTGGGTAACAGTAAACGTTTTGGGAAAGCCACCTTACAATTATGAGTCTGATACTGTAGAGCAGTGGCATAGCAACCCAGCCGGGGGCCCTTGGACACTCTAAGCTTCGGGTCCTTACCCATTAACGAGGATAGAGAGTGAAAATAATGAAAGAGCTGTTTAAAACTGCAGTTAGGTAACAAAAAACAAGAATACAACCGAAATGTTTTGGTCAAATTGGCCTGTCTCTCATAGACTTGCTACATGCATAGCTAGTGTACACGAACACTGTAGAATAGAGAATTACATAATGAATGAAGAATCATGACCAGAGTACATCATCATGCACAGCATACTAGTCAATATGTTTCTATAGGTTATGTTTTTAGTTCAAAAGTTTGGGGGCCTTTGGGGCCTCGGGGCGAGTCGGACCCTGGACTTTAGCCACCCTCATTACACGGTTGTAACGCCACTGCAGTAGTGTATTTGTCTTCTTTGCGTCAACAATCACACCATGGTTGTTCGCTCATGATTTTTCAGTCGGGAAAAGCTTTCCATTGCCACTTATTTTAACATTCATTCATTCATTCATTCATTCTGGAGATTTATATAGCGCCCCTTCAAGAAGTCTACTCAGGAGCGCTCCCAGCCCAGCCACGGCAAAAGAAAAAAGACTTAAGTGATTTATAAAATCCAGTTTGATTTGTCAAAGGTAGTAAGCGCAGCTCTAGTGGCAGGTCATTCCAGATGGAGGGGCCTGCAACCGAGAAAGCTCGGCGCTGCCTAGCAGTCAAGCGAGAACGCGGAACTAGGAGTTGTCCCGTCGTCGCGTAGCGAAGCGCCCGACGCGCTATAACGTCGGACACTGGGCGGCAGAGGTTGCGCAGGTAAGATGGAGCACAGCCAATGATGCTGCGTGAAACCAAAGAAGACTTCAAGTGGATGAGAACATTATAGTGCACGATAATAATTTATTCTTGCATGCTCCAATCGGTTGGAGCATCTATTAGTACAAGATATTCTTAAATTGCTAGATTGAAATAATACAACAAATATTATGAAAGGTCCACAACTATTATTAGGCTATTATCTGCGATAAAGAGTTGCAGGCTCTTGTTTAACTATATTTCTTGGTTCAACTTGTTACTCTCAATATTTTGACAGAATGCATGAACAGCCTCTGAAACCGGTTTTTTAGGTATTTTCAAGATAACAATTGCTCAGTAATCATTACAAACAAAGCAAATATCTTCTACATGCCATAACTTAATTCGTCTTCAGTTTATTATTCCGACCACGTTTCAACACTTTTCCATATACCAAAAAGCCTAATTTATAGACTAGAAACACAGAACCGACAGCGATAAGCACAAGCGTAGCCAAGACGTCCAACAAGAAATACTGGAAGAAGTTGAGATCCTTTCCAGCTGATTGGAGATGATCGGAACCGAATTTGATGACGTGTTCGATCCAGAATGCTGCTCTCTCCGCCGGTCGCTGTGGGGCGCTCCGGAAGATTTCCGAAGCGAGAGAGACTCGCTCTTTGTAGCTCGGATTGGTTAGCACTTTGACAATGTTATTGTATAAATCATCAGAGGTAAAGTCGTGAATATTCATCGCGATTCCGTAGCCCTTGTATTCAATGCGCATTGCATTATACGGTTCATCCGAGTGTAACGGGAAACCAATCATCGGCACCTGAGAAAGATGTTACATAACGTAAAGTTTTTGGTATAATGTGTTTACACTGTCGAAGCTTTGAAAGAGCAAGAGTAACAGGCTCTCACAAGCAGTTAAACAGGAGCAACCAGAATAGCTGGTGGCTTTATGAAGACTCTCTCTGTGGTGTTAAATCTCTAGAGCCTACAATGCAGCTGTGATTCTATTCCAGTAAAACATATTTTATAGCAGCTTAAAACATCTGCGATTTAGTCCAGGAAAATCCGTGCACTGATTTCGTTGGGTCATTTTAAGGGCAGAAGGGAGGTCTTTGAGTCGTCCTTTCCCAAACCGAATTCGGTTAAAGTTACCACAGAAAAGTAGGTTAAGTTTGTACTGCTAAAGCTAGGAACCGGTTTACAATTGAACAACACAAAACATTGCGAAAAGTAGCCTACAATGGAAATTTCATGGGAAAATGAATGACCGTCGGACTATAAACAGAGCGGTGCAGAGGTATGTTCGGTGCCTTGCAGCCGGAGGGTTGCGGGTTCGAATCCACCTCAAGCCGCCGCAAGTCCTTCACTCGCAATTGCTTATGCGCTTTGGCATGAAACTCCGATTCAGTGTCCGCGCTGTTACAGTCGTCAGCGCCTCTGAGTAGAAATCTTGAAGGGGCGATATAACAAGTGCTCATACATACATAAAGTCATTTGCTAGTTCCTCGACTCGAAAGTATTGAATCGGCTCCAAAACTTGTGAGGACTTAGAATGTCGTCCGAACCATTAGACACTTGGAACAATATGTATCTCTGAATTTACGCAGAGTCTCGATGACAAGGGAAAGGTTGGTCAAAGGTTTCCATCATACAATGACAACATTGATAACATTAAGTCTACCGGAGTTTGACATTATTTGGCTTCTAAAAACTGTTCCACTTGTAAGAGAAATCGTAATTGTATGTTGAAACTATTTTCATTGTTCGTCATGTTTCATTTGATGTGACAAACTACATGGCATAGTATAGAATAAAGGGGTCAATAAGCATTTCCAAAAACCATTTCCACTTAACAAACGAAATTGTTAAAGGTATTTGAGATCTCTGTTCCACTAATGCCATCTTGCGAACAAAGTTATGAAATGAGTATTCAGAAAAGTCTTTTGCTGAAACAGAGGTGTGGTAAATCGTCCTTTTGTCCCGAGACGACCGGAATTAAACATCTCTAGCAAATCATACAGATTATGACCAACTGGATTAAGCATGGCATAATGATATAGCTGAAATATAAAAAGTATTCATGTTACCCCATGGTAGACGGATTCATATTGTCCGTTGTTTCCGCAATGTGTGATGAACAGCTTCGTCCTCGGTTGACCCAGAATGTCCTGTTGTGGAACCCAGCTCTCGAGTCTAACATTAGCAGGGATCGTCAGGTTGTCCGTATTCTGGAATTTGAATAAGACTCTGTACCCTTCCAGACGACCAAAGGCAGTCAGAAACTTCTCCGCCATACTCCTAGGCAGAGTCTTCGTCATGGTTCCAAAAGTCGCAAGAATGGCACCGTGACTGGAACCGTTCAGAAAGTTTTGAAGATCTTTCGAAATGTTTCTTGCGGGTCTTGTTGTCAGCCCACCGATGTTGATCATGTTGGGCATTGTTGGCCTTGAGTATTCCAGAACAATGTCACGACTACTCATGAAAAGTTGAGACTGTCGTGCCAAGTCCTCTGGTGAGTCAAAATGTCCGTACTGACGATAGACATCGTGAATATCGGCTGGTAGTTTTGTAACAACGTACCCCGACCACATGAAAAGTTCGGCCAGAGTGTTTTGAATTCGCTGCTTGAAATCCATTCTTTCCGTGAAGGATGTAAGAGCACTTGGAACGAAGGATGTCAGCCAGGGAACAGGAACATGTTGAGGTTCGATCACGTCGGTGTAGGTCACCCATGGAATATGAAGACGGAATGGAAGTAGGTAGAGGCAGTGGGTCAAAAAATTTCCATCAACAACGGCGATGTCAAATTTTTCGTTCTCAAGCGGTTTGATTGTGTCTTCGCTTTTCAAGAGAATCTGCCTGCACTCAGTCTGCATGAGTGCGTTAGCCATTTTTAGCAACTCGAGGCTCGACCCCTTGTCTATCGACATTCTCACCAATTTATCTACCAAGTCGTCGTAACTCGCGTTGGGTGCCATGAACTCCGGTATCTTCCCATGATAGAGAACGAGCTGGAATCTCTCGCTGTCTGCAGACTGAATGTCCTTTGGAAAATCGTCGCGGTACAAGAAGTGTACTTGGTGACCTCTTGCCATTAGTTCATCGGCCACGGCTTTTAAGCAGTAGAGATGACTTTTCTGTGGTGTTGGTACCATCAGTATCCGATAGGACTCGGATTGAAAGGCTGCCATCAGGAGAAGAAGCCCAGCCATAGGAAACCACATGCTGCCAGTTATCCTCGAGGTCATGTCTGCGATTTCCTACAACTGAAGAAAACTTCGATTTTAGGTCTCTTTTGTCTAGAATAATGTCTTGTAGACTGGTGATCGGTCAGCCAGATGCCCCATTTTAGGTGCTCAATGGTAGGTGCCCCACCTTTCTGTGCTCACATGACTGTAGATTAAGTTAACGTATACCATCATCGCGTACGTTTTTCAACCTTAGAATGTTCTATAAAATTAATTCACCTAAGGCATTCCCATGTACCAAATTCACAGTGCTTCACCTATTTAGGAGAAGCCAATTATGGTTCGGTTAAAGTCAATGTAGTCGGGTCAAAGAAGGAATAGGTGACACAATTATTGGTTTTTACAAGCCTCTATACATTCCTCGAAAATTCAAATATGAAGATAACAGAACTATTCTCAGGTCTCTGTTGAAACACTTGAGAAGTAAAGGCAACACGAGTGTTTTGCACAAGTCTAATGAAAACTTTACCCTTTCTAGCTTTGTAGAGGTAAACACTTACATGTCATACTAAAAACTTTTAGAGGTCGGCCTATATTTGGAAGTTGCTGCTTAAAGGTTAGAAGTGAATGCCATGTGAGTTTAGTAAGCCCGTTATTTGTGTTGTTAGTTTTAAAGAGACTTTAAAACTTAACAGTCATTCTAATTAGTTCCTCGCGGACTTCGTATCATGTCCGGAAGTAACCTCCTGAAGTGATCTGCCTAGGCGGACGTGCATGATGAGGCTGCCTCCTTTCCGCGATCCGTTCTTCTGACTCGGTTGAGTTCTTCAAGGCTATACTAGAGACCCACCTTTCCACCATGGCTTACTCTGATTGATGTCATAGTCTTCTGTAGGCGCCATCGAAATTGTCGTTGTTGTTGTTACTTCTACTGCTGCTGCTGCTGCTGCTGCTGCTGCTGCTGCTACTACTACTTCTAGCAGTCATTGTTATGCTGTTCTTCTTAACAAATACTTTAATGTTCTTTAACTCTAACGAAAGATACTCTCATGTGAAGCCTTCATTCTCTAGTACCGTTATGTTCTTTTAGGCTGCATAATATACAAAAACAACCCGTCATTGCGTACAAGAAAAACTTTAGGTTTCATTTCGTTTATGAAAACTAGACTAATACATAGCCTTGTGATTAGCAATGCTGTTCTTTTGGAATACCTCTATGTTCTATCTAAGCTAATACTAATATATTTCTATCTGGCTAAAGAATTCTTTTTTGTTGTTAGTCTCCTTAACGAGCATTGCCTTGTGGGCATAGATTACTACACGTTATTTTCACTTCTAAGCGTCTCTAAAAGCCTCTACCACCCAAATGCCCACCACGCCACCTTCACGTGGTACCCCTGTTGGAAAAAAAGTGCGTGGTGGACGACCGAGCCCTCGCCGGTATATGCGAGCCCAGAGACAAGGAGTCGGAAGGACGGACGATGAAGGACATCGACGTTCGGAGATGGTGTCTCGCTAAAAACACCCAGAGGAAGGCAACGGGAAACCACCTCTCTAATTTCCCAAGAAACACTTACAAATAAGTTACAATCACAGAGAAGAGTGGCGTCATTGGAAGTTGGAACCTGCCGAAGGGCAGAGAACTTAAAGAAGAAGATTTTCACTTAAAATTTTCACGATTACATTACAATTCAATATAAAATCGGCGTCCATACAGTCTGAAATATAAGCAACGTATTTCTAAGTGTTAGCTTGTCATTAAGGCGAACACGCGAACGACTCGATATCGGCACCTTTGTCTACTTGCATTCTGAGGATTCTTCGATGGATGCTGCTGGCACCATGGCATTGCGTAAACTATTTTGAAATCAACAAAGAAGAAAATAGCCTGTGGGACCATTTTTGATATGTAAGATGTAAGAAAACACTTTCAACGTCTTCGGGTGGCGAAAACAAAGTAGCCTATGGAGTCAAGAAAACAATATTAATACTGTTTCAGGGCAAACACTCTAAACCGTTCAGGCTTACCTCGCTAACAGATATACCGACGTGGATAGGCTTAAACATGTAGTAGGCCTATACACGTTCGGCTGTTTCATATCTTAATCGCATTCTCTTGATGCTTCAGAATCATATACATATACAGGTGTGGCTCGGTGGCCGACTGGTTGACCTGTAACGCGGAGAGTTGTACGGGTTCGATCCTCGTTCGGGGCGGTTACTGTATAGGGACCGTGAGCAAGTCCTTTGCGCACAATTGTTCTGCAATATAATTGCTTCTGCGCCGCCGAGGCGTGTGCACTTCTGAGCTTTGGGCCACCTTTGGAAGAAGGGCGATATCAAATGCAGTCGTATTGTATTATAGTATTATACAAGTTACATGTACTACCTGACGTCGATAGCAAGAGAACTTGGACTCCGAGGAAGTGAACCTCACGTACTAATCGGAAACGACTTCAAACCGCAGAGACAAAGTATACGACAACAATGTTCCTCTTCCTCCATGCAGAGAGCATCCGACCTGACACATGCGCTAGTATGGATAGCTGCGTTAAGACTGACCTGTAGACTTTGTACGAAGATTTTATGTTTATCAGTAGTCTTTGCATTGTGGACAGGAGAATCAGCTCAAAGGTCTTAACATCTGCTTCGAAAAGAATATGTTTGACAATCTCAATCCACGAACCTCTGTCGTGAAACGTCCTATAGACTTTGCATCGAGACTAAAGTTTACCATCGTCCTGAAAGCGAGCATCTCAAACTGTGCCCTTAAACTTAAAGCGATAGGGACCGTGAGCAAGTCCTTTGCATCTGTTACTAAAAGATTCAAATTTCCGACACTGTGAAGCCAGACCTTATCTTAAACAACCAAACTACAACAGATAGACGACGCAGAACAGACGAAAAAGTTACTGTAGAAGCGGACAATGCCCCGATGACCTACACGTGCTGAAGACATTAACCGTCTGAGCAAAGACCATTGTTTCAAATCGACCTGATCGCATGGCAAATCCAGATGGAAGCTGTTTCATGTAGATGGCCCAGACATTGGAAAGGCGTGACATTTATACTTCGTTTATTTCTTGCGCTTGAATTTAAAATTGAGAACATTCTGGCTCTCCTAGATAGTCAAGAAGGCGTGGGGAAATCTTCCTACGACTATCCGTAGGCTAAAGGAGTTACAATATAACAATTGCAAAAACAATTGAAACTCTGTTCGTTGTTAAACTCGCAGCACTAGAATCGACAACTAACCTTGTCAAAACAAACAGACCATTGCAGCTCGCTACATACAATGCCGCTCTAATTGTCACTACATTACATTATGACACATTACATTGGCTGGTCTCAGCATATGTGTGGGAGCCCGCCATTTGTGACTTTCCTGATTATCTGGGCATTGCTTGCTGGCTGAAGAACTCTTTTATTCTTGATGACTTCAGCATCCTTTAGGCTAACGTGAAAAGTGCCCTCTGTCTCGTTTCTCAAGAAGAATTGCTAAACATATTTAGTTGCCGACATTGGCCCTCCTCGTGGCCTTGCTCAATCCCAATTTGAGGGCTAATTCCTTCATCCGTTAGCCTCACTCCCTTTCTTTCCAATCTTCCTTCTTCTCCGGTTTTACACCATCACCACCTGAACTGAATGACATCTCGAAGTAATTTACTATGACCTCAAACACGTCTCTCCGACCAATTTAAATTTCTAAGGCCGATCCCGTTGATTTACTCCTACAATTACAATTACAAATATAATTACGTGCTCGGAGAACTGCTTGATAGACGGAGCTCGGCTTGTCTACACGGATCTGGTCGGTAGTTTATCGTCCTCCAAAGTTCAAGCCCCGCAGGCGGCGTAGGACCCGAAGCCGATAGAACCGCGGGCACTTCCCAGATGCCCAATCGAAGCAATGAATGATGATCGCAGAGAGCTTTTAAATCACGGAATTTTCCGGATTAATCCGTTGGACGACAATAGATCCAGGTTCCAAACCAATCGGACCGTTTTCTTAACCGACACGTTAGTAGCCGAGCGACCGCTAACCGATACGTCAATTCCCCGGTCCCTCGTTCGGATAATGGCTCCTTTAATTAGGTTGGTCCTGTACTCCCGTTAGCGTCAGCTTTACACATAGATAGACGGACTAATGGATAGGATTCGATAGGACTTGGGTAGGACGGCAACAATACTTGGAAACGCGCCTCTGAGTAGTTTCCTTGAAGGGGCGCTATATAAATTCCCGAATGAGTAATAATAATAATAATATATTTTCTTTAATCAAGCGCCTGACAAACGCAATGCGCTGTACATTCACATGTTATGCAATTGAAACAATCTTAACTACTAACAGAACAGACAGCCTGCAATACACGGCGCTAATAGCAGCCTACAAAGCATATCCGCCCTACGGGACTCGAACTCGGTACCTCTCGCTCTCTACGCCAGATGTAATCCAATGCGCTATCGGGCCCCCCCGATGAATGAACTAACGAATTTATTGTATTAAATAACGTGGCATAGAATATTAGATAGGATGTTGAAATGCACAAGATTGGATTTTAGGTTGAAATTAGATGGGGACCATGGGTTAAGATGTCATTTTTGTTATACATTTATGAGGAGCTACTATCGAATGACCAAGCATAAATAGATGACGCTGAGCAGTTGTGAGTGAAGGAATTGCTCAAGATCCCTACACAGAAAACGTCTCAGAGGAGGATCGAACCCGTACTCTCAGAGATAATTGCGAGCGCTCTAACCAATCAGCTAACGTGTCCCGATATTATTATCAATCAAAGTTTAAGCTGGGATATTGGTTAAGGTGCGATTAGGTGGGATTGGATAGAGTGTATTTGTATTGTACTGTATTGCATTTACGGATTTCTATAGAGCCTTTCACATAGGCGCTCCCATTGCTAAAAGCCTCGCTAAATTGAAAAGTCTTAAGAATGTTATTGTAATGAAATAGTTATTGTTATTGTTAAGACTATCCGGGGGATGAATGAATTTATTCCCCGGATGGAATAAACCGGTTATTATTAGTATCCGGGGGGATAAACCATTCTATCCCCATCGTCATATGCATCACGATAGCCAAGACGAAAATCCAGTCAAAATTGTTATTGTTATTGTTAAGTAAATTAATTTCAGGTCGACCTATAAACTAAAGATACGCAACTTAAAATAGTTTATGTGTACAATAAATTCAAATAGTACGACTGAATACACTTATAAACCGCCAAAAATGCAAACTAAACCGAATACTATTATTTCGCTAACGGGGATGCATATGACGATACATATGTATGGGGATACTCTATTTCGTGACACCGGCAGTATGGTATAGGAAAGAAGAGGTTGCGTAATTGGATACGAGAGAATTGGAGGAGTTTGGTTCAAATGGAATTGGATATTTTAGCCTAAGATGGGAGTGCACCTGCGTCGTTGCTCGGATCGAGGCGCTATATAAACTGACAAATACAATACAACGAAGTACTGCATTAGACAGGAAAGCAGAAGACGGTGTAGAATAGGGTGACGTATTAGATCTAATAAGATCAGATTAAATGGAATAGGATAGGACAGGACAGGAGAGAAGAATCGACCAGTGAAGAGAGTTAATGATAGAAGAAGGTCTGTTTGGATAAAACGAAATAGGATAGGATAAAGAATTAGACACAAACGGACACAGAGACAGGTCGACAGACAGAGCAAATTAGACACTTGGAAATAGATGTTGACAATGAGGAGCGAGTAAAGCCTGACCAACGGAGAAGAAGACGACGACGACGACGACGACGAAGAAGAAGAAGAAGAAGATGATGATGATGATGAGATGATGATGAAGACGGAGAAGATGTAGATGAAGAACATGATGATGATAATGACGATGATGACGATGATGATGATGAAGATGATGAAGAAGATGGTGATGATCATAATGACGATGGTGATGTTGATGATGATGATGATGACGACGACGATGGTGATGATGATAATGATAATGAAGATGATGATTAACAAGAACACGGAATGCAAAAAACTCACTAGAACATCAAGAAGATAGAACAAAAAAGAAGAAAAAAGAAATGAAGAAGATGACAAGGATGATGTAAAGTTGATGAAGATTGATAGGCGGTTGCTCTGATCCATTCTCTTTGGTTAACTTTCAAGACTTCAGCTGCTGCTGCTTCTTCTGCTGCTGCTGCTGCTTCTTCTTCTGCTGCTGATTCTGATGATGCTTCTTCTGCTGCTGATGACGATGACGCTGCTGCTTGACGATGATGATGCTTTCTTCTTCTTAACAACTAAGCTGATAATGCTGCTGCTTAATGAAGATGCTGCTTCTTCTTCTGCTGCTGATTAACAAGAACACGGAATGCAAAAAACTCACTAGAACATCAAGAAGATAGAACAAAAAAGAAGAAAAAAGAAATGAAGCTGATGACAAGGATGATGTAAAGTCTTCTGAAGATTGATAGGCGGCTGCTGCTTCTGCTCTGATCCATTCTCTTTGCTGCTGCTGCTTCTTCTTCTGCTGCTGCTTCTTCTTCTGCTGCTGCTGCTTCTTCTTCTGCTGCTGCTTCTTCTTCTGCTGCTGCTGCTTCTTCTGCTGCTGCTGCTGCTGCTGCTGCTGCTTTGGCCCGGTTGATCCTGTATCCAACCGATACGATTCATCTTCGTCCAACTGGCTCCATCTCACGACGAAGACGCAAATCGACAGCAGCACATCCGCTAAACCGGAAACTGAAATCGCTCTCAACCCCTCACCTCCTCCACAAAGCCCCCATCGAGGCAGGGACAGGAATTAGGGGAGGGTGGGCTGAGCGTGGACACGGCTTAACCCTGTTGGAGGGAGCAGGACTCATCACGCAATGTAAGTAGCTATGTACTGCAATGTAGGCTACTGTAAATCCACTGCACATAAATTCTGATTGACCATACACAGAAATGTACAGCACACTACAACATATTACATTACGCTACGCTAAACTGTACTACGCTACGTTACATTACAAGGATTTGGACAGCGTCAAAGTATCACGTAGGCCTACTAGTACAATAATTAGTGTAATGTAGTCAACGATTACAAAACTAAATTAAAAGATAGTTTAAGTTAGATAAAATAAATGTCAAATTAGATTATAAATGTGAACTTAATTACACTTTACTACTTATTATTTATGGCCAGTGAGAAGAGCCTTCAAGGCCATTTAAAAAGGAACTGTAAACTGTCAAATTTTAGAATATGTATAATATACTTTCTAAATTGGAAGAAACTGATGTTAAGAGAAAAGAACTATCTCAAATGAAGAATGAACTGATATGTAATTACTTTTTGTTAAAGACGTCAACGGCCATAGTAGCCATAAGATGTCGTTAAACTTTTGGAATAAATAAAGCACCCTATTATAATTATACACTACATTGCATCCTTTTCAAATCAAGAAAACGAACAGTTGTCGGTCTCCATGACGACGCCGTCGAAAGTAGTCCGACGTATTCGTGCGCTGGGTAAATCGGGTCGTATTACTCCCGGCGTCGTGACTTAGGGCGCGAACTTCATAATCCGACGTTCGATTTTGTTGATCTGACGAAGGCATTTGATTGGCTTTGATCTGACGCGAGGCGGAAAATGGAACGGAGATTGTGGTCATCAATCACTCTCGTTGGCGTCACATGGTGCACTCGTGCAAGCTATGTTACGTTGTAGCCAGGACCTTGCAAGCGAATGTGGCCACGACGACATCAATGAGTGAAGCCTAGAATAAATAAATAAATAAAGCTAAACACATAAATTCTTTATTTATTTAAGTTTTCCATTTCACTATTATTTTGTTTATTTTAATTATTTATTCATTATAAAATGACGTAGACATGTTTCTTCAACGGTGAAAAAGATTCTTTCTTATCTGGAGTCGTCTCAGTGGAAGTATGAACTTGCAGACTTGGCGCTACAAGGCAATCGGTCAAACATCCAGGTATCTCGTATAATCTAATCTAATCTAATCTAATCTAATCTAATCTAATCTAATCTAATCTAATTCAATTTGATGATTCCAGTCTAATTCAATTTGATTATTTCCAGTACCATGTTATACGATAGTCGGTCCTATTCCTTTAATGCGTTAAAACTGCGCTTTTAGAAAAGTGACATTCTTAAAATCCGAATTTCTCTCAGTCTAAGAAAAACTATTATAATGCGTTTCAGCTTGATTAGCAATATATTCTGCATCAGCGTTCCAGCGTCGAAAAAGCTGCAAGACTCGTTGTAATAAAGATCAGTTGATTATATTCGGGATTACCTAAGTAAAGTATTGCAAGTGAACGGTTGAGATGGTCTATATGTATACGATACATATATACATTCATCGATATATGTATGCACATATTTATAACTGCTACAGTTATACACTAGTTGAGTTATTATTTTATATATGGAATGCAATCATGCAAGGATTACAAATATGTTATGCAATATAAGCGGTGTCTATCGGCATTTGGCTCATCAAATGGTCCACTACCGTAATGATTAGGCTTCAATCATATCTTATATATTTATCTATATACAAATAGATATATATAATATCCATTATATATATATATATAATAAACATATTCTGTATAATTATAATGCAAGTAAAAATGTCTATATATATGGAAAACTGCCGACATAATTGTATGTATCATATGTATTTCAAAATATAAATCCATTTTCTGCTGGTGTATAATATGGGGACTAATGTAGACCCTATAAAACAGATGAATATTTATATTAGGCCTCTAGATACATACATAGGCCCTACCATATAAATGCATATATTGTTATATACATAATACAAAATTATACATTTGAGTAGTTCCCTTGAAGAGGTACTATATAAATATCCCGAATGAATGAGTAAATATGCTATGAAATATAGATCTATGAATTCGTACTGTATAATTATATATACTATATCGTATGTGATTGCATATACATATTTCTATGTATACTGATATATACAGAGATGCATAAGTGTATGTATATGAAATGTTTATAAGGGTGTTGGTTAATGTGTTGGGTGGAGTTGAACGTTCTCCCGTGAGGGCAATTTCCCTGTCTTCCGGTT
>JACEVL010000185.1:990833-993333 GCA_020284085.1 Aporrectodea caliginosa
AATCGAGAAAGACTTGTTTCGCCACCTATCATTTAGATTTACATGACATTGTATCTGAAATTTAATTTTAATTAATTTTCACAAATTTTCAGTTGCTCTACCAATGCCACCACCCGTGCACCCACCATCTTCTTCTTCAGGCTCCTCTACTTATCATCCCACGGGCCTTGCACTCCAAATAAAATCCCATCTCTTGCCCTGATCCATCTTAAGAATTTAAAGCTTCTTCATTAGGCCTTATCATAATTATCATTTTGAAGTCGATGATTATGCAACTTGACGAAGATTATGCGACTTGATCAAACACACGTTTCAATGATTTGAAGAGAAAAAAGAACCAAAGATTCAGCGCACTGGCAAATTTTTAGATTATCGATGTTGTAAATTGAATCGTTTTGTTGAGGACGAGAACACTTGGATGGCGATTCCTTCGCCTTCCATGTGTTCTCGTCCACAACAAAACCCGCCTAAGCAGTTGTTCTGCCTCCTGTCCCTGACTCCCTGGTCTGTATGACAGCCGAACTCGAAACGTCCCTTTACCATCTCTGTACAACCCCTTTGACTTGACGCAGCGGTTGTGAATAAACTGGTACTTCGCGATTAGCTGTAAAGTAGCGATTCAGAAGTTTGAATTTTACGATTACGATTCAATTTACAATATCGATAATCTAACATTTTGCCAGTTGCCTCAATCTTTGGTTCTTTTTTCTCTTCAATTCATTCAAACTTTGATCAAGTCGCATAATCTTCGATTTCAAGGTTCTAATTATAATAAGGCCTAATTAAGAATCTTCAAATTCTTAAGGTTCTTTTAGTTATTAAGCGCATTTAATTTCAGTGCAGTTTAACTGAGAATCTTCGAAGTATTGCTCTTAAGTTTCTCCAGCTGTCTTGTAGCAACTACATGTAATCTTAAAGGTTTCAGATCGATGCTATCAGTTTTGGATAAGAAATCATTTTCTTCACTGCAAGAGTTGTAGACTTGTGAAATGGTTTGAATGATAGTACTGTATCAGTGGACACTATCATTGCTTTTAAGAGGAAGCTAGGAGAATTGGGCTATTAAGCGTTCCAGGTTAATTTGCATTGGTTTTAATTTGCAGTGGTTAATTAAAATTGCGTTTAAATATTTTCGACAGATTAAGCGGATAACAAAATATAACAAAGTTCCACTTGCGGCGATCATCGATCGAAGCCTTGTGCATTGTGATAACGGTTCTATTAAGGCATTAGATTAGATTAGATTAGATTAGATTAGATTAGATTACATGACATAATATCACCAAGATTTTAAGTGGTTCAGAAGTTAGAACAACAGTTACTGCAAGTTATTCTGTAATGCTTAATAGCCTATATCTCTCCTAGCTTCCTCTTAAAAGCTGTGATAGTATCCACTGAGACCGTACTAGCATCCAGATCATTCCACAAGTCCAAAACTCTTGCATTGAAGAATTTCTGCCGTAATGTCCCTTTCGGTTTCTTAAACAATTTATACCTGTGTCTCCGAGTTGCCTTGTTTGATGTTAATAGATTAGATTATATTAGATTACTTATTGGACCAGTTACAACTAGATTAGATGCTTGAAATAGATTAGAATAGATCTAGATTAGTTTGGAATAGTTTATATTAAATCTAATCATCTAATATCAGACCAGATCAAACTAGATTAGACTATAATCGATTAGATAAGATAAGAATAGATTAAATTAGACTAGATAAGGTTTTGTCTGGTTAGTTTATATTAGATAAGGTTAGGTTGGGTTAGGTTAGGATAGGTTACTATGGTTTCATCAGATTAGGTTGGCTTTGGAGCGGAACACAGCAACAGCAAAGCACACGCGACCACTTAATAGATTGAACCTTCTCCGGAAGTACTTCACGAGCGCAATCTGTCTTCACTTCCGCCACGGCTGCCTGTTACGTAAGCGGGCTACAATCCGCAGGGATATCAGACTAAGAGCTTCTTCATCCGGTGCCAATAAGGAAATCAATCCTTCGCTGATTACATCGGCTGAGATGGACCCAAAATTGATGCCTCGGCGAAAGACTTGAGATTAATTAGAAACTGCACGCAACCGCTTCCACGTCGGCGCCTCAAACTGTAACCGTAAGAGCGTCCGACATAATTGTTAGAAGACTAGACGTTTGCCCGTCCTAAGACGCTTGAAATGACCTTCATAACGTACTTCCACCTTCTTACCTCTCCCTCAGCTTCTGCCTCTCCTCTGGTCCCTCCACCTCCCCTCTCCTCCCCTATATGATGTCCAAGTTTTGTGTAAGCGTGTAATCTGGCTGTCAGTGTCTACTTGTACACTACACTTTGCCCCGGCCCTTGTCCTTTGTGTAAGCAAAGTGGCTGGTACTCATCCCCTTCCTACGGCGGACTCGCGGAACAGGAATATTGACGTTACGACAGACACATGTTTCAAGATTTCTATTCCACAGACATTTCTCTGCTATTATATATTATTATTAATAAATAAGTACTAGCCCATCCGC
>JACEVL010000185.1:998333-1018333 GCA_020284085.1 Aporrectodea caliginosa
AGCTGTGCTCTACAGCATTTGTCATAACTTGAGTTCTGCATCAGTTAAACATTTTCTTAACTTGAGCTCTGCTTCTTTTAAATTTTTTCTTAACTTGTGCTCTACAGCATTTTTTCATAACGTGAGTTCTGCATCTTTAAATTTTTCCTGACTTGTGGTTTTTCATAGCTCGAGTTCGGCATCTTTAAAATTTTTCTTAACTTGTACATTGCAACGTTTAAATTTTTTCATAACGTGTAATTTGCATCGTTTATAGTTCAAGCATTGTACATTCCAACGAATAGGTTTCTTCAAGCGGTTTATTCTGCGTAGCAATTTTTCTTTTACAGATGGAGCGATAGAGGCAGTTAAGCATTTTGGCTGGGAGTGTGGGAGGCAGAGAGGGTGAGAGTGAGACATACTCACAGTAATTGTCAATTTTAACCGACTCGAATACAAGCGGAATGATTATTTTCGCATGGCAAGAAGGACAGTAACTAGTTTTGGATAGAGAGACGTGTAAAATAAGGCTGTTTAACAGAGGAATTTTAAAGCAAAGATTAGCAGAGTCGCGTGATCTTACCTAAAATTACAATTACATAGGCTACGACGTATAGAAGTGTGAGTGCTCTCCACTCACTGTGAATTTATGGCATTTAGACTTCAATGCAAAGCAGTACTATAACTCTTTCATATCTTTTCTGAAATACAACCAGCGTCATTATTGTTATTATTAAACGTACACAGTTGAGGAGTTTTTGCTGAGTCTGCTCTCTATAACTCGCCACCAAGAATGAATGAACTCACACCGCTTGTTTCGACAGAAACATAAAACCTCATCTTGAACTATTCAGAAGTTGCCACATTAGAATTTATATCAGATTTTTAAAGTGTATGAGGTTGTCTTTACAACCTGTGACAATGTAGAACTCAAAACGCTGTGAAATTTGTATGCGTCGCAAATAGCTGATGCCATATTTTCTGACACTTTGCACGCTACAAGACCACGAGAGAGCAATTGAAAGAGCTGTGGGAGGGGAGGTGTTTTCTGAGCCACATTTCAGAGGCCTGTACATTTTTCGATGTATTATTCGATGAAAAATGTCAACTGTTAAATACGTGTGTTACTTAAACATACGATCTCCTATACAAACTCGATAAAACCAGAACAGTTGCTTCTGTTGTGAAATGGCCAGAGGTGTGTTGGCCAAGCAACATCTCGACTTTGCACCCGCTGGTCATTGTTGAGTTTAGCTCACAGCGTGTGGTCAATGCGTAGACTTACAAATTTCAGCTCTAAAACTCAAGATCACACACACACGCACGCACACACACAGACACACACTCACATATATGCGTACACACATACACTCACACACACACACACACACACATGAACGCATGCATAGGACACATTTAGACGTACATAGATTCTGGTAGTTTATGTTTATAAGATAATGATTATACGTGTAATTAACTGTGAATGTAGTATCTGTTTAATGCTTGTGGACTTGTCCACTGGTCCTTTGAGGTTGGAAAGACCGAAGACGCTTAGCCACTTTCGAATGTATGCATGAATTTTCATGTTTTGTCATCTATACATAAGCTCAAAGGAATTTAAAATTTCTCAATACATGTGCTAGGTTAGCAAATGCTTGAAATTGAGTGTGTTTCACTAGCAGCAGCAGCAGCTCTAGCTGCTGCTGCTGCAGCTTGCCACCGCCGTAGATTGATTCTGCGAGATTGAGAAATAAAGTCGCCGTGGCGACTTTCCACTCTTGTTGTGGCAACATCTCTGAGAATAAGCTCAATCGATGGTTTTTTCACACACAGCAAACCTAACTCGCATACGCGGTAAAAGTTAAAACTTGTGTTTGCAACCTTTGAAAATGATTCGCATCTTCAGAAAGATGCTATCCTCAAGCATTGAAATGTGCCTTACTGAAACGTTCTGCTCTGAAAGATAGGAATCTAAAGTTCTCAACTCCACAAAGTGAAAACCGATGGTTCTCAAGCCTGCTGCTGATAATGCGTGTGTTTCTACAACTATCGCACATGGTGTTGCTACGGCGGTTGGTTTTAAGGAAACATTTGTGTAAGCAGTTGCTTGCAAAATCTACGTAAAGTTCAGTGCAACAACAAAAATCTGCTGCAAAGTGAAAAGGATTAAGCTGTATCATTTCTGTTGGTCATTTGTAATTCAAGGTGCCAACTATATCATTGCTTGTGCAGTGCATAATTCATCGTCATCGTCATCGTCAATCTCCACATAGATTTCCATCTCAAACACAGCTTATTATGGACATATGATTTCTTAGAACATTGACCTGTGGACCGTCGAAATTAATCAAATATGAGAACACGACCGCCGTTTGTAGACCATAGTGTGAGTGGACTGGAGCTTTTGATTTTGTGTGGTTTAACATTCGGTCGCACTTAAAATTGATTACGCAAAGCACAGGGCTCCAAATTGTGTGAGGTGATCATATGTCAATGTCGGCTCATAGAGGTTGGATAACATTTCACTAGATTGTCGATTCATTTCCACGTGTGGGAGGTGTAGAATAGAGGTCGTTGTATGGTTGATTTGTGGCAATAGTGTGAATGACCACAGTGCAACCTGGTTCGATTGCAGTTGAGATATTGACCGCTGGATGATTCCTAAATGAACTTTGATAATGAAATGACGACTCGACTTTCTTAGCTTCGGTCTATACCGGTTAGGGCAAGCGCGCGGGCGGGCGGGCGGAAAACACCTCCCCTCCCACAGCTCTTTCAATTGCTCTCTCGTGGTCTTGTAGCGTGCAAAGTGTCAGAAAATATGGCATCAGCTATTTGCGACGCATACAAATTTCACAGCGTTTTGAGTTCTACATTGTCACAGGTTGTAAAGACAACCTCATACACTTTAAAAATCTGATATAAATTCTAATGTGGCAACTTCTGAATAGTTCAAGATGAGGTTTTATGTTTCTGTCGAAACAAGCGGTGTGAGTTCATTCATTCTTGGTGGCGAGTTATAGAGAGCAGACTCAGCAAAACTCCTCAACTGTGTACGTTTAATAATAACAATAATGACGCTGGTTGTATTTCAGAAAAGATATGAAAGAGTTATAGTACTGCTTTGCATTGAAGTCTAAATGCCATAAATTCACAGTGAGTGGAGAGCACTCACACTTCTATACGTCGTAGCCTATGTAATTGTAATTTTAGGTAAGATCACGCGACTCTGCTAATCTTTGCTTTAAAATTCCTCTGTTAAACAGCCTTATTTTACACGTCTCTCTATCCAAAACTAGTTACTGTCCTTCTTGCCATGCGAAAATAATCATTCCGCTTGTATTCGAGTCGGTTAAAATTGACAATTACTGTGAGTATGTCTCACTCTCACCCTCTCTGCCTCCCACACTCCCAGCCAAAATGCTTAACTGCCTCTATCGCTCCATCTGTAAAAGAAAATTGCTACGCAGAATAAACCGCTTGAAGAAACCTATTCGTTGGAATGTACAATGCTTGAACTATAAACGATGCAAATTACACGTTATGAAAAAATTTAAACGTTGCAATGTACAAGTTAAGAAAAATTTTAAAGATGCCGAACTCGAGCTATGAAAAACCACAAGTCAGGAAAAATTTAAAGATGCAGAACTCACGTTATGAAAAAATGCTGTAGAGCACAAGTTAAGAAAAAATTTAAAAGAAGCAGAGCTCAAGTTAAGAAAATGTTTAACTGATGCAGAACTCAAGTTATGACAAATGCTGTAGAGCACAGCTTATGAAAAAGCACAAGATAAGAAAAATTTAAAAAGATGCCGAACTCAAGTTATGAAAAATTGCTGTAGAGCACAACTTATGAAAAAGCACAAGTTAATAAAAATTTAAACGAAGCAAGCAGCAAGTTATGAAAAAATTTAACTGATGCAAAGTACAAGATATGAAAAAGCACAAGTTAGGAAGAATTTAAATGATGTAGAGCTCAAGTTAAGAAAAATTTAAAAGAAGCAGAACTCAAGTTAAGAAAAATTTTAAGAGAAGCAAACTGCAAGTTAAGAAAAATTTAACGGATGCAAAGTACAAGATAAGAAAAAGCACAAGTTAAGAAAAATTTAAATGATGTAGAGTTCAAGTTAAGAAAAATTTAAAAGAAGCAGAACTCAAGTTAAGAAAAAATTTAAAAGAGGCAAAGTACAGGATAAGAAAAAGCCCAAGTTAAGAACAAATTTAAACGATGTAGAGTTCAAGTTAAGAAAAATTTAAAAGAAGCAGAACTCAAGTTAAGAAAAAATTTAAAAGATGCAAAGTACAGGATAAGAAAAAGCCCAAGTTAAGAAAAATTTAAATGATGATGTAGAGTTCAAGTTAAGAAAAATTTAAATGATGTAGAGTTCAAGTTGCTAAAAATTTAAAAGAAGCAGAACTCGAGCTAAGAAAAAAAAATTTAAAAAGATGCAGAACTCAAGTTGCTAAAAATTTAAAAGATGTAGAGTTCAATTTAAGAACAACCACACGTGTTTGATTTGAATGGTAGTGAAGTTTCTGGTGCACAAAAAGGTTAATGACTAGCTGATAATTTCAGTATAAGCATCGAATGCATGAGCCATTGAATATCAAGAGATCTGTGCCATCTTTTTTCTTTCTAAAATTGACGAGAAATACAAGGTTTAGGTATTGTGTGAAGTCTAACTGAGTGCCTCATTCTATAATTCACTGGCTTGCTCGCTCATTTGATGCAAGTAGAAACGCCAAATGCTTTGGCTTCAGCGTGTAATGGCTAAGATGTGCGGCCATTAAGCGTGTAAAAGGCTGATGAAGGCTTAGAGTGCATTTGCGTGTATTGTAAATATTGCAAATTGAGCTTAATGAAGATTTTAAGCGTGTTGCTTGGGCGCCTTGCAAGCCAAAGACGTTTGAGTTGAATGGTTGGTAGTTGTAGGCTAGCGCCTAAAAAAAGGTGCTACATGTATAGTAAAACAATGCAAAATGTAGTTAATGAATATTCAATGAGCATTGCTGCGCGCTGGCGAGTAAAAATTGGCAGCATGCCTATGTGTGAAAGGATAATAGCCCAAACCGAATGGGCGGCTGTAGTGTAAAAAGCTGCCCACTTTGTTGTTAATGAATATTCAATGAGCTTGGGCACCTTGCAAGGGAGGGGGAGGGAGTGGTAGCTGCCCTAAGAAGAGTGACCTTGAAATGAACCTCCCACAGCTTTAGTGGGTGTCTGTTTCAGGCTGATGTAATCGTTTGACCTTTGAACTGGTATGCTGGCTCTTAGTTGGTCATTTTGGGGGCCTGGCTCTTAGTGTGTTATTTTTGGGTGCCTGGCTCTTAGTGGGTTATTTTTGGGGGCCTGGCTCTTAGTGGGTTAGTTTTGGGGGCCTGGCTCTTACTTTATCCACTACTCGTGTCTCGTTCTAAAATCCACGTCTGCGTTTTGAGCAAAAAGCTTTACGAGTATCAGATTTGAAAAATGCATAGGGCCTAATCTTTTCGCGGCACTGGGTACGAATAATATATTTTTCGTGTGTAGTCCAAGTCTTGTCTTACCCTCCGTATAGTGTATACCAATCCAATATGTTAACAAACTCATCATGGAACCATATCTATAATTAGTCTAGGATCTTTTATTATAAGCACAAGTCACGCACTGTTGTTGCTGGCTGCGCTATGACAGCTAGTTTTCAATAAACGAAAATACGAAACAATTGTTATAATTATGTCATCCGATCATCGTATTGTCTATCCAGAACAATTATCGTCTTCCTGTGTATCTCTGTTCGTCTAATCTGTTGTGTATTGCATTGTATTGGATATGGAAAGCTGGAATTCTTGTAACACGACCAGACCGTCGGAGTTTTTGCTGGAGGACTCTGTCCAGCAGATTTGTCTTCGCGTCTAAAGACTGCCATAATTCATCATCTCCATTTTTGTCAGTGTTTATATTGCTGCATTTCCCGTGGCAACTCGTTTCTGTTGCGAGGGTTCTTTTTCTCACGTGGCTTTCTCTTTATGTGACATAGTGATCCATCTCTGCAGTGCCCCGCTTGACCTTTCTCCTACAGCATTTCAATCACCACTGAAAACGAAAGTGTGAAGTTAAGTATATATCCTGACTCCGCTTGCGCATCATCCCACTACCACCACCGCCAACGATTTTCACCATAGCACCATGCCCTGTCTCTTCTGCTACACCACACCCCCAGATTACTACCTTCCCCAAAACCGACCAAACAACTTAGGTTGATTTTATATAAGCAAGTAAGTAAGTATGTCGCCAATTCTTCTTAGTGACCTATCTCAAGCACTTTTCCTTACCGATATTTATTATTATTATTATTATTATTATTATTATTATTATTATTATTATTATTATTATTATTATTATTATTATTATTATTATTCTTATTATTATTTTTATTATTATTATTATTATTACTATTGTTATTATTATTATTATTGCTCTGAGGTAGGCCTACTTCATTCTCCCAGGGTCTTAGAAATTATAACTATTATTATTATTATTATTATTATTATTATCATGATCATCATCATCATCATCATCATCATCATCATCATCATCATCATCATCATCATTATAGAACGAGTATGCGAATATTACGAATATTAAGATTTGTAGAAATTGACGAATATTGACGAATATTGAAACTGGCCAACGAATATTAAATTTTTTAAATTTCTTTTCATTCTTAATTCTTCAAAATTTGGAATTAATTGTGCAAAATTAAGTGAAAAAACTGGGCATTAGAACAAGTAGAGTTACAAAACCACTGCACATATTCTTAAATTAGTAATCTTAAATTAGTTTGTAAACAAAACGGAATCAGTGACGTCATCAACGAATATTTACGAATATTAACGAATATTAAAAATGCCTTAATATTCGCGAATATTTACGAATATTAAAGCCTCAAGTCACGAATTCTCGTTCTATGATCATCATCATCATCATCATCATCATCATCATCATCATCATCATCATCATCATCAGATATTCACGGCCTGTAACAAGTTGCGTCTGTAACAGCTTGGTTTCATGACTAAACGAATATATTGACTGATTGATTGATCATCATCATCATCGTCGTTGTCGTCGTCATCATCATCATCATCATTATCAGCAGCAGCAGCATCAGCATCTTCATCATCATCATCATAGTCGTCGTCGTCGTCATCATCATCAGCATCATCGTCATCATCATCATCATCATAGTCGTCGTCATCATCATCATCGTCATCATTATCATCATCATCATCATTATTACTATTATTATTATTAAACGACACTAGCAACATTTCTTATTGGGGAAAACTATTTATTACGCCATAGCCCCTCCACATCAACGTTTTACTTAGATAGATGATGACAGATGGACACAGAAAGCTGAAAGATGAGGCCCAACAGCGAGACCAGTGAACATTTGAACCTACCTAAGAGGAAGAGAACTAGAAGAGAATATATCTATAAACTGCAGTAGCTTATGTATTAGCCTCCTACATATATATATATAATACATATTATGTATTGTATATTTATATATTATACATATAAATATATATTATACATATATATTTATATATAATGCATATATATGTATATTTAATTAATTATTTATACCGGGTTTGTCGGTGGCATCAAGAATCCTATTACTTTATTTTTTTCTCTCGCTCAGTTGACAACTTCATCTTCACCTCGAGTATCTTAGGTCATAAGAGAGCCTCAGAGCTGATTGGTGACGGGCGATACTTTTGGCTCTACGTCCGGAATTCGAATTCCGAAGTGTCATAAGCATAATTGACGAATCGTTGCTGAGCTTGCAACCTGTTAGGAAAGGTAGTCGTGATGATCGATTGCGGTTGTCGTCTGTGTGCTTCAGCCGAATGATCCATCATACAGAGGGAGACGTCTCTGTGGACTGCTGTTCTTAATAAATCCCTGTAAGAAATGACCGATCGACTGACCGTGACTTCCTTTCCACCGAGGCACTTCATAAATTTCATAAATTGGCAATTACCTTGCGTCATCCTACCTTACCCACCTACCCCAAATCTTACCATAGCCTTAACGTAACACGGACTTTCTCACATTATATTATTTTGTTTTGTATTTATTAATTTATATAGATCCAATCACAGCAGTGGCCATTCAGTAGCGCTCCCAGTGCGAGAACACCTAGAGAAGAAGAAGGTTTTGAGGAGGGAGAAGGCAGTAAGAAGAGATCCAGAAAGAATGGTAAAACGTACAGAGGAGGGCAGGGCATTCCATAGGAGGGCCCAATAGTGGCAACAGATCTAGCTTGGGCTATAGTGGTCCTAACTCGTGGAACAAAAAGAGTATGCCTGACCAAGGAGCGGACAGGTCGATGAGAAACAGAAGAAAGATTGGAGCGAATGCGAACGCTAAGATATTAAATTTTAGGAGCAATGACCAATTTAGACTGTAGTGCAAGGACTATAGTGCAATGTCTAATATTGCCTTTATTTAGGAGCAATGCCCAATTTGGACTTAAGAACTAGTGCAATGTCTTATATTGCCTTGCAATACCGTGTGAAGTAGTAGTTTGCGGTGTTTAATGTCATCTTATGGCTTCCAAGGTCGTTGACGTCACCGTCCTTTTCACACGCTTGGGACTGGCATTACTAGAGTACGGGCAGTAGCGGAATTGCGGATTTCCTATGAAATATACAGTGGTGTGTGAGCCCAATTTGATAATTAATCGTATGGTCATTTCAGTGTTGCTTCGGATATGCAGAGCTCATGGTTGTATAGGATTGGTATGACATTGCTGGATTGAGCACAGGGCATCTGGTCTTAGTGTAAGGGTATCAACGTATAGGAATGATTTGTGCATATTATTACGCATTTATTAAACACTAATGACCAAACATCAATCAAGCTGTGCAATTGTGAGTGAATCGCTGATGTTCCCTACACGGTAACCATATCAGAGAGACTTCGTACTTTCTGCAGCGTAACAAGGCGAACGCTGAGAGTACATTAGTATAATAGTATTTTGCTATTACCACTGACTTTCAGCATTTGTCGAAGACAGGCACTTCATAAGGTCTCGCAGAATAACAAGTAAACAAGCGTCGTGAAAATAAAGTTACATAAATTATATGTATATTATATAAATTGTATATAATAATGCAGAAGGAGAACGAAGTCGACTTCCCTCTACGCATACCATGCCTTATCCAATGTCATATAACTTACCCTATTTACCTTATGTCACTTTGCATTATTTCACTTCGTATTTGTTTACCTCATCCTACCGTAACCCATTTCCCTTACCTTACCTTTCCTCTTACCTTACTTTACCTTAGTGTAATATATTGCCTTATAATATACGTTATCTTTAACTGGATTAGGCTCACCACAATTTGCGATCTACGCATTACTGCATCTTTGATTCAACACGTCGTATGTTGCTCGAAATCTGTAGAGCATGCAAACGGACAGAATACAACGATCTTAACGCCAGGCTAGTCACCAGCGAAAGGAGCGTGTTCTGTCTGGCAGACAATGTCTAGTCATGCTAGAAGCACTTTTCGCTAGGTGCAACAGTTATACTGGCAGATTAAGTGGTCAGGTATGGTAAAGAAAAAATCCGAGGTAGAGTTGTAACTGAAGACGGGTAAGGTAATGTAACGTAAAATCAGCTAGGGTAAAGCAACGCAAGATTAGTATAGTTTCAGTTTAACGACACTGTGTGATAACAAAAATCATTAGCGTCGCCCTCCTCCTTTATCCAGGCTTGGGACTGGCACTGTCAGAGTACGAACAGTGGCGGAGATTAGGCAAGGGGTAAGCTAATATAATGTAAGGAAAAATACAGACAAATAAAAGTGGGATAAAGTAAGGACATTCAAATAAGATGAGGTATAGGCTAAGGTAAGGTACGTTGAGGTAAGTTAAGATATAGGAGGGTAAAAATAAGGTAAGAGCTCATTTATTACACTTTTCCAGCGATAGTAGTCCGCAACTGCGCTCTTCCAGGGTGGAAGGATATCTCACCTGGAACGTCGCATTTCAGCTGCCTCTGGAGATTAACGCGAAACTAATTTCCGGTTCCAACGTCTTTCCATCTGTGCAGCGCGTCACAATGCCATTGCATTCAAAGGCACATCTCCGGAAGAAACCTGGGACGAGGCCTGATTTCTCAGAGAACTCTTAACTCCTAACATAATGTTTTTGTTCCTGAGGGATTATTTCTACCTCATGCAAAAATAATGATAATATTCTTTCTACCTCGGGCAAAAAAGAAATAATAATGATATTCTTTGTACCTCGGGCAAAATGATGATGATGATGATAATAATAATAATAATAATAATAATAATAATAATAATAATAATAATAATAATAATAATAACAATAATAATAATGATAATAATAATAATGATGATAACAATGATGATGATGATGATGATGATGATGATGATGATGATGATGATGATGATGATGATGATGATGATGATGATGATGATGATGATGATGATGATGATGATGATGATGATGATGATGATGATGATGATGATGATGATGATGATGATGAGAGGATGATGATGATGACATCAACTGGACAGTATAGCCGTTACTCATTTCGGGTTGCATGGATTGATAATGAGTTTTCATTTTCACAAACCTGACTCCGAGACACAGGCGCTGACATGAAAACAAGCTCATAAAAATTCTCAGTAGGTTTCAACACACGGCTTTATACTATTTTCAAGTTATATAGCCCAATTACTTGTGGAAGATTCCAAAATCTTATTATGAGGCATGGGACAAGTGTCTGCAATAAATTGTTGTAGGGAGTGTGCTCAGCAGATTCGAACCCACAGTCATTGGATTACAGACTCAGCGCGTTACCGAACCGACCATATCATGTTGCACGACCTCATTGTGTAAACTACGTAGTAATTATACATACATATATATACATATATATTAATATATTTGTCTGAACTCTGTATTTAGCCATAGTTTAAAGTTAGGCATGCCTTTTCCCACCTGATTGAGAGATATAGTATGCTAGCGAGAGGCTCTTTAAGGCCTCTACAAAAATGCTCGGGTACAATTAGACATTCGAGAATTCCAGTCACATTAGTGTCTGCTCTAATCAGACATCAGTTTGACCATCCGCCGAACACACACAACATCTACATACATCGATTTGGCGAATTTGTAGATCCCATCCTTAGCGCTTAGAATATGGCCGTCTAATTGGTTTTCTTTCCGATACCGCAGTCCGGAGACCAGAGACCGCAGAGACCGGAGTCCAGATCTACGTGACAGCGTCCGTTCGCCTAAGCACATTAGCCAGGCAGTGGGATCGGCTACAGACCACGAGTCAGGCCAAAAATCAAAATGATACAGACGCTATGCTACCCTGCAGAGTGCAGTTTGGCAACTGGTATAATAAAGAAAATACTTACTGACTTACTTAAACATTATGCTACGTCAGAGGTTCCCAATCTGGGGTGCACGCACCCCCAGGGGGTGCGACATGTCATTTCAGGGGTGCGACAAAAAGGGGAAGTATGAATAATAAGAATGCATTGATGGTACATTATACATTTTTAAGCTGTCATAGGGTAGGCATGGGTAAAACCGTAAGATTAGACGCTTATTTCCATGTAACATTGTAAGCCTGTAAGGCTTGTAAGCACACATTTCAGTAGTAACAATTTTGTATATGTGTCTTCAAATGTGATAATACTTTTGTAGGGTGTGAACATTGGTCAAACATTCCCAGAAGTGCGGGGCATAGAAAAGATTGGTAACCCCTGTGCTACGTTTACGTATGGCGCCTTATTCTATTATTATTATTTTTACTACTACTAATATCAGTATCATTTTTCTGCCACAAGGTACATAATTTTTATGATCCCTCGGGGACTTAAATACTTATTAAAAGAGTCAGAAGCATCTGGAACGGTCACTATTCGTCAGGTTCTGGTACAGAGAAAGTGCTGCGAAAAGTCACTGAATTGAAGCGTTGTTAGTATTTTTTATTTTTATTGTTGTTGTTGTTGTTGTCGCTTTTATTATTATTATTATTATTATTATTATTATTATTATTTTTTTTTTACCCGAGGTATCAAGGATCCCTCAGGATTTATGTAAAATTGCTATAAGAAGCAGGAAATTTGTCTGGAGGGTCAGGCCTCGTCTTCAGGGTTTGCAGGAAAAGTGCCGTTGAATGCGACCAAGTTATAGCGTTGGACGCAAACAGACAGACGTTGGAAAAGGAATGATGTCTCGCGTCTGTCGCCACCAGTGAAAGACATACGACGGCCTAGTTCACTAATGAAGTCCAGAGCCGAAGGATTGAACGGGCCCAAAGTCTCGATGGCCACGGGCTGAAACAGATGAGATGTAGGAAGCCCCTGGTACTTCTGGATCTTACGGTTGGCCGCCTGCACTGAAGCGGGCCCGACCGAGCCGGCTGGCGATGTAAGAGGCCGCACAAGTGTGGACGACCGTTGCGTCCCAAGCCAGGTACTTCCCTCCCATCCACGGTATGAGGGTATTATTATTATTATTATTATTATTGTCACCAACTCTTTTTCTTTCTTAGTTGTGACCTACCTCAAGAACTTTCCTTATCCTCTACATATAAATTGCTCAACGACTTCTAACTGTTTAAAGAATTAAATTGACACAGTTCTTTGAATGTTTCTTTTCTTTCTCCAAACGATGCAGTTTAATAACAACAAACTCAACTCTTGCCTTAAAACAACTTTTACTACACTGTATAGTTCAAATTCACTGTCAACTCAGCAGTTTCTAAGTTTTGGCGCGCTAACTGCACGTGTAGAGAATCTATCGTCAGCCAAAGTTTAGGCTACTTTAGGCCAAGCGCCCACGAGCCGACAGCGCAACTAAGGCCTAAGACTAAAACGCTTAACAATCGAATACACATTATATATATATATATCAACCTAAGGAACACCTGTGCTCATTATATATGCAAAACATTAGTTCACATTACCTCCTTCCCTTATTCTTTGGATTGAGCAAATTAAACTTAAAAATTTGCGAAATCATCAGATACTAAATTATGCAATAAACTTAATACTATATAATACAGTAAAATAAACAATCTTATAATCTAGATAAACAATCTGCCACAACATTTAATCGTCCTTTCTTATAATTAACTTCTACATCAAAAGTTTGCAGTGCTAAAGCCCAACGCACCAGTTTAGCAGACTTAGACATAGATTCAGTCAGATAAGTTAAAGGATTGTGATCGGTAAAGATGTGAACTTTAGATCCAATTATTATCTCTTTCAACTTATTTAGAGCCCAAACAATAGCATAGGCTTCTTTCTCCACAGTTGCCCATCTCCTCTGGGTGTCAGTCAGCTTCTGACTTATAAATGACACAGGGCGCTCTATTCCCTTATCATCCATCTGCGTTAGCACAGCTCCTACTGCAAAATCACTACTATCACAGTACAAATTAAAAGGTTTTCCAACATCAAAAACATATAAAACAACTTTAGAGCGTACAGCATCTTTAAGTAAATTAAATGCCTGTTGATGTCTATCAGTCCAATCAATCTTATCTGGAACATGTTTGCTTGTCAAATCAGATAGAGGCTTCGCAATCTGTGCGAAATCTTTGATAAACTGTCTATAGTAACCAAAAAATCCCAGCAATTGCTTAACTTGTTTCTTCGTTTCTGGGGTTTTCAAATTAATTAAACTTTCAATTCTATCTGGATTCATTTGAATCGTTCCAGAACCAACCACATGACCGATGAACTTTACCTCACTCTTACCAAAGATACATTTCTTTAAGTTCAGAGTAATGTTATGCAGTCTCATTTGCATTAAATATGCATCTAAATGCTGTAAATGAATCTTCCAGTCATCTGAATGCACAGCAATGTCATCTACATAGGGCTCAGCAAATTCATTTATAGGCTGTAAAACCATGTTAATTGCTTTAACAAATGTTCTTCCTGAGTTGATCATTCCGAAAGGAACACGAGTAAACTCGTACAGTCCATTGTGAGTAACAAAAGCAGTTTTCCATTGATCAGTTTGCTTAACAGGACAAGTCCAGTAAGCACTTCGACAATCAAAAATCGAGATCACATTTGATTTTCCAACTTTGTGCAAAACATCTTTCACAATCGGCATCGGATATTTACAATCCACAGTGAACGAGTTAATGTATCTGTAGTCGCAGGCAAGTCTCAGAGAACCGTCTTTCTTTTTAACAATTACCAACGGACTTGCCATTCTGCTCGAAGATGGTTTTATAATGTTGGCTTGAAGCATTTCTTTAATTTGTCGTTCAACTTCTGCTCGATAGATGAGTGGAATTCGGTAAGCCATAAATTCTTTTTCACGAAATTCCGGTTTCAGTTCAATTTCATGTTCAACCAATGTACATAATCCAGGCTTTTCAGAAAATCGATCGGAATATTTGTTCAGTATTTCCAGCAATTGTTTTTGTTGAGTCAATGTCAAATGGCTAATCTGTTCAGGATCAAGATTCAGTGAATTCTTTTCATTTTGCCAGTCATTCTTCATCAGCAATTCAACCACTGAACCAAAGTCTTCATCTTCTTCAACGATTAGTCCACAACTCATTGCTCTTGTAATGTACTTTCTGATTTTATTTGCGTGAATTATCTTTCGACAATCGTCACCCATGTCAATCAAATAAGAGTACTTTGACCTTCGTTGTATGACAGTACATGGACCATGCCATCGTGAAATCAGTTTATTTGTTGACGTCGGATACAACACAATAACTTTTTCACCCGGTTCAAATTCTTTATGTTTCGCTCTTTTGTTGTATTGATTCGTATACTGTAATTGCTTCTCTCGTGAATATGATTCTGCAAACAGTAATGCTTTTTCCATATTTGCTTTCATGTCTTTCAAATACTTTTCTGGTTGGATTCCAATATGAGGTGGTAAATTAATTTCTCTTGTCCAACTTTCTTTTAGAATTGCCAGTGGTCCACGCGGAATCTTTCCATACACCAACATATAAGGAGCAATTCCAGTAGTTGCATTCGGTACTTCTCGTAATGCCCACACTGTAAACGGAATTACTTTATGCCATTGCCTTGGATTGTCAACAATTACATGATGGATCATTTTCTTGAATGTTTGGTTCCATCTTTCTACTAGTCCAGCTGCCTCTGGATGACCTGGCGTGTCAAATCTTGGACTACAACCCATTAAATTCAGAAATTCTCTTGTCAGACTCGCAGTAAAATTTGTTCCTTGGTCACTTGTGATCACTGAAGGTACACCAACGTTCATAAACAACTCCATCAAAGCATCACATACAGCTTTTGCAGTTAATGATTTCAACAGAAACACTGTAGGCCATCTTGTGCAAGAATCGACAATACATAAACAGTACTTGTGACCTGCAGCAGATGCTGGCTCGATTGGTCCTACACAATCCATTGTAATTCTTCTAAACGCCACATCTTCTCTTGGAATTGGAGTGATAGGAACCCTGTCCATCACCAAACTTCTTGCCTTTAACTGACATTTCTCACATGATTTGCAAAATTTCACTATATCTCTTCTCATCTTTGGCCACGTAAAAGACAACTTTATTCGTTCTCTAGTTTTCTCTTCTCCAAGATGTCCTCCAAATACTGATTCGTGAGCCAACTCCATCACTTTCATTCGTCGCTCTTTTGGTAACACCAATTGATATATCGTTTGCTCTAATATTCGATATCTCTTGTACAGTAAGCCATTTACCACGCAGAATTCAGATTCTTTATCTGGCGCTAAATTCCACCATGCTTTCAATGATTCATCTTGTCTCTGCTGTTCTTCGAATTTCTTTGCGTCTGCAATCTGCATCTGTTGTTCTTCATCTTTCTCGTCTTCTTCAAACAAATCTCCTATCTCCACATCACATTCATTATCCTCTTTCGTTTCATTTAGATTACCATTCTTGCATGCAGCCATCTCTTGTTCATTCATCTCTGCTGTTATACCGTCTTGCATTAAACTTTGTTGATCATCGCTTTCGTTTTCCTCTTCACTTGAACTTTCAGTTTCACTTTCATCTTCGACTTCTACCACTTTCTTTCGCTGACTCTGCAATCTCGTCGTTACATTCGCTTGCACATCTCCTTGTATCATTTTCACTTGTGGCACGGCTTTAAGTTCTGCAATGATTTCTGGATGCAACAAGAATCTTTCTGTGCTTCCCATTTTTGCAATACTAGCACACATCAATGTCACATAAGGTGTAAGTGAACATTTGACTTTATGCGGAATTACCTCTTCTTCCACATCGTTACAACACAGCCTTACATCAACTTTCACCAACTTTGCAGGAATGGCATCTCCTGCCACGCATTGTAAGTTCACTTTTCCAATCTGCTCCACCTTCATGCCTTCCAGTAATTCTTCACTAATCACCGGAACCTCTGCTCCAGAATCAATCAGTGCTTTTACTTTTATTGGTTCTTTTCCTGCTGTTCCACGAATTTCTACCTCGACGTACTGCAATACCACTTTCTTCAATGTTGTACTTTCATCTCTTCCAACCATTTCTTTCTGCATTCCATTGTGCAATAGAATTTCTTTCTGAATATCAGGTGAAAGGTGACATTTCATCACTGACTTTACTTCAGTTTCATTGTTCTGATGTTCTGTGGCTTGACTTTCAGAATTATCAACCACTTGAATTCGATTCACCCTCGAATGTTCTTGTTTTCCATAATTTGAGGTTGTAACAGGAACTGGACAGAATTTCATTAAATGCCTGTCTGATCCGCAGTTGTGACAACGTTTCACCACTGCACCTCGTTGTTCAATGCTTTCTTTTCTCTTATATGGAGTAAACGATGCATTGCCTTCTCTCGCGACAAACCTTGGTGGTGATTTGTTATATACCTGACGTTGTCTGGTCATCATCGATTCTCTATTCTCGTGAACAACCGGAGAATTTGGTTTCACTTCTGCACCTCTGAACTGATTTCCTGTTTCTTGATTGCTCTTCCAATGAAAACCAAAATTTGGAGTGAACTGTTGATTTCTTTTGCCATTAGGAACAAAACCAAAACTTGTCTTATTCGGAATTGCCAAACCAATTCGATTATTAACATGAATGTCTGCTAGGTCTGCCACAACACTAGCTTCGTAACAATCAGTTCCTTCCTTCGACAATACAAACTGTAGTGGACCTGGTGGTAGTGATTCTTTCAACTTATCCGCCACTAATAAATCAAACAGCTTCTCAAAATTCTTTTCCACTTTGCGACTTTTCACATAATAGTTCAGCAAGTTCTTCAGCCTAGCTGTAAACATTGTATACGTTTCTTCAGCTGTCTTCTTCGCATCAATAAACTTCGATCTGTACTCTCTCGGTGTCAACTTGAATTCTTTTAACAAGTGCTGTTTCACGACTTGATAATCGTCTAAATCATCGAATGACAATCTGTTTAGAACAGTTCTAGCTTTCGGAGTCATCAATGGCAATAGTAACTTCACCCAGAATTGTTCCTGCACGTTGAAACTACGAAACGCATTCTCAACCGTTTCGAAATATAATGGCACCTCCATCATATCGTTTGGCATTTTAGGTAACACGTGTTTCATGGCATCACCAATTTTCTTTATTTTCGAAACCATCGTTTCACTTTCTTCCTGTTTCCTTTTCTGTTCTTCTCGTTCTTCTTCTCTTCTTTGCTCTTGAGCTTCTCTATTTCGCTTCTCCTCTTTGAGTTGTGCTTCTTTTAATGCTATTTTTTGTTGTTCCAACTTTAAACGTTCTTGTCTTTCCTCTTCCGCCTTCTCCATGCTTTCTTTCTGTAATTTCAGTTCTTCTTGTCTAACCTGTTCTGCTCGCTCCAACTCTGAAATTCGTACTTTTTCCTTTTCTTCTTCACGTAGTCTCTTCTCTTCAATCTGTTGCTGACGTATCTCTTCGTCACTTTTCCGCGCCTTTTCAAATTCAATCATCTGCTCTAATCTTCTCCTTTCAGCATCTTCTCTATCTTTTCTCAATTGCTCTAATTGAATTTCAAATTGCTGTCTTTGCAATTCTTCTTTCTCTCTTTGAAGACGTAATTCTTCCTGTCGTACATTTTCTGCTTTCTCTTCTTTTTCTCTCTCTGAAGACGTTCTGCCTTCTCTTCCTTTTCTCTCTGAAGACGTAATTCTTCCTGTCGCATTTCTTTCTCTTCTTGTCTCCGTTTCTCCTCTTTCTCTTTCTCTTCTTGTCTTCGTATCTCCTCTCTTTCTTTATCTTCTTGTCTTCGTTTCTCCTCTCTTTCTTTCTCTTCTTGTCTTGTCATCATCATCCATTGCATCATCATCTCCATAGACATAAGTCCAGGCGGTTTTTCAATAACCTTTTCCACAGCACCGCCGACAGCACCTTCTTCTTCCTCTGCTTCTTCTTTAAGCCAGACTTCAGCTAACGCTTCTAGCATGTCTTCACGTGACATATCTTTCAGTTTCTCTTCTTCAAAACCAGCCTTTAACAAGCGCTGCTTTAATCTTTCAGAAGACATCTTCTTCAGTTCTGCTTGTTTTTTGACACTTAATTTCTCCATCTTACTTCTTTACTTCAGTGCTGTCCTTTCTGGAAAACACGAGTTTTCTTTTGTGTTTGAAGTATTGGGGATTGTTCTTTGTTTGATAACAACCAACTTTTATACCTTTGTCGTTGAGGCTTTCGTTGTCGTCAATTTACCAATGATTTGAATGCGTATTCACCAGTCGACGTTGTTTCGAATCCCAGACGTTGTTTCGAATCCCAGACGTTGTTTCGAATCCCAGACGTTGTTTCGAATCCCAGACGTTGTTTCGAATCCCAGACGTTGTTTCGAATCCTACCGCTGCTGCCACCAAATATGTCACCAACTCTTTTCTTTCTTAGTTGTGACCTACCTCAAGAACTTTCCTTATCTCTACATATAAATTGCTCAACGACTTCTAACTGTTTAAGAATTAAATTGACACAGTTCTTTGAATGTTTCTTTCTTTCTTCAAACACAGTTTAATAACAACAAACTCAACTCTTGCCTTAAAACAACTGTACTACACTGTATAGTTCAAATTCACTGTCATCAGCAGTTTCTAAGTTTGGCGCGCTAACTGCACGTGTAGAGAATCTATCGTCAGCCAAAGTTTAGGCTACTTTAGGCCAAGCGCCCACGAGCCGACAGCGCAACTAAGGCCTAAGACTAAAACGCTTAACAATCGAATACACATTATATATATATCAACCTAAGGAACACCTGTGCTCATTATATATGCAAAACATTAGTTCACAATTATTATTATTATTATTATTATTATTATTATTATTATTATTATTATTATAATTATTTGTAACTATCCATAGCGCCGGTTTCTAATTCATTCATTTCCAGATTATCGACACAGAATCGCTCCCGACTCAACCCGGCTAAAAAGAACAGTCTTAAGTTTGGCATAGAACGTGATGGCAAGGGCACTGGGCACCAAGAGGAGGCCCATTCCAAATTGCAGGGCCGGTGTCACGAAATAGAGTATCCTCCATACATGAGTATCTCCCTTAGCGAAATGGAGTATTCAGTTTAGTTTGCATTTTTGACGGTTTCTAAGTGTATCCAGTCGTACTGTTTGGATTTACTGTACACAAAAAATATTTTAAGTTGCGTATCTTTAGTTTGTACGTCGACCTGAAATATTATTAATTTACTTTGTTTTTGGTGAGTTTGACTGGATTTTTGTCTTGGCTATCGTGATGCGTATGACGATGGGGGATAGAATGGTTTATCCCCGGATACTCTAAACCGGTTTATTCCATCCGGGGGGATATGCTATTCCATCCGAGGGATAGGCTTTAGGGGGATAGAATATCTCGGGACACCGGCAACAGAGAAAGCGCGGCGATGCCAATAGAAGTCCGCGACCGGGAGAAGAGAAGAGGGAGCAACGGCCAACAAGGAGTGAACCGATGCCTCACCCAAACCAAGCCGTTTACAGTGGCTTAGCAGGG
>JACEVL010000185.1:1023333-1193333 GCA_020284085.1 Aporrectodea caliginosa
ATACGGCCGTGTCAGCATTAGCAGCCGGTCAGATGCAGAGAAGAAGCGGTGGCGAGCGTCACTCCTCCGTCGATCGACTCAGTGGACTGCTTGGCGCAGAGCAATTGAACGCGAACAACGGTGCGACCGATCTGTCCAATTCGTCTAACGTGGATCGTAAACTGAAGACTAAAGCGGGGAAAAGAGTAACCGAGTTAAGAGCGGGAAGTTGTGAAGGTAGAAGTGGTTTCAGTTTAACGACACTGTGTGCTAACAAAGTTCATTAGCGTCGCCCTCCTTTTCATCCAGGCTTTGGACTTGTACTGGCAGAGTACGATCAGTGGCGGAGATTTTGTAAAGGGTGATGAGTGTCGATCATTGCATCTTTTTGATGATTGGCAGCGAAACATCTTTTCATCGCCAGCACGTAAATCTGCAAGTCTCGCCCTACAGTTTACGTCGAAGGCTCTCTGCTCGCTTATCTGTCTGTCTGTCTGTCTGTCTGTCTGTCTGTCTGTCTGTCTGTCTGTCTGTCTGTCTGTCTGTCTGTCTGTCTGTCTGTCTGTCTGTCTGTCTGTCTGTCTGTCTGTTTCTGTCTGTCTGTCTGTCTGTCTGTCTGTCTACTTGAATATGTCTCTCTGACCGTCTATTTGCCTTTCTGTGCACCTGTTTGTCTATCTGCCTGCAGTCAGTCGAGGGGTCTAACCCCAACAGACCCCCTGCTGGATCGCTGCTCTTCACCTCCATTGCTACTTCTGAGACGTCTCCTTGGACACAGAGGACACGATTAGTCGCCAGGGTCTCCAGAGGGATAAACCCAAAGGCGATGCTCCTACCGCAGAAGACCAGCTCTTAGCCGTGATGGAGAGTTGTCGGTTACGCGATTGAGAGGTGGCCAAGGTTGGGGTAATTAAAACACCTCCCCCAGTTATGGAGACTTCATTCGATTCGACCATCACCTACCGGAAACTGAACCCATGCAACGACTACGCTTCATCGTCATCGTCGTCGTCGTTATCATCGGTGTCGTCGATACAGCCCGATAGAGCGGGCGGCGTCTTTGATCAACGTCGAGCGGCTAAGATGAAAGGCGGCATCAAAGAGACTGTCGCTGCGGCCGCCCCTGCGATCTCAAGAGAAGCGGCGACGCGGGTTTTCGACGACTTGATTCTATCTCCTGGAAAGTAAGTGGACGCGTTTTGTCAGGCTTTTGAGATGAGACTCTTGAAAAGAGAATCGCTTCGATCAAAAGATTAATCAAAAAGATTAGATCGAAAAGATTGCTGCGCAGTGATATCACGCGATGAGACGCGACTCTCGGCAAGTTAAAAACACGCTCTCAACATTTGTATAGCTGATCAGTCAAAATCTGGTCTAGCTTTCATTGGTTGCACATTTAGTCTAGCATTGTCTGTGTAGTAGGCCTATAGTTTGATCTGGTCTAACCTAGTCTATGATAGTTTAGTCTCTACTCATAGCTATAATAATAGTCTAGTCTCTAGTATTATAACTGCATAATCATGCATTGTTGTTACTTGCTGCGTTATGGCAGCTATAGTTATCCATAAACGAAAACACAATGCAATACTTGTCTAAGCCAGTCTTTGTTGCCTGGTCTAGTCTGGTGTAGTCTGGTTTAGTCAATGCTATTGTAAATTAGTCTCATCTACTTAAGTGTAATCTTATCTAGTATAGTCTGTGTTACTCAGTCTATAGCTTGTAGTCCAGTCTTGTCAAATGCATAGACAGTTCGGTGCATCTCTTATCTGGTCCAATAACGCGAAAATGCTGCCAATTTGGTCGCAATATTCGGACGGCGCAGAGTTGAAGACGACAATGGATGGACACGGCTGCAGCAGCAGACCAAGTAGGTCAGGATGAAGAGAGGTCAGAGGTCGTAGCGAGGTCACTCGATGCATTTCGAAGAAGGGGCCTTAAGTCTGACACAGCAGAAGCAGTGGAGTCATGCATCTGGGATGAATGTATACGGCGCGTCATGGACTCGATATTAGAACCACTACTAAATGTAATGTAGGCGAAATGTAAATGTAAATGCACTCGATTTTATATAGCGACCGTATACTATATCGACCCTGATTGTTTTTCAATTAATTGATCCGGTGAAATCCTTCACCACCGCTGCCCGTTTGAATAGGCGCCACGCCATTTAAGGTATTTGGGCCGAGATATACTGAAGGATATATTTTATAGTACTACTACGTAGTACGTAGATACTCGTATGTATGTATGTATGAGCACTTGTTATAGCGCCCCTTCAAGATTTCTACTCAGAGGCGCTCCCGACAACAGCGCAGACACTGAATCGGAGTTTCACGCCGAAGCGCATGAGCAATTGCGAGTGAAGGACTTGCCCAGGGTACCTACGCGGCGACTTTGAGGTGGATTCGAACCCGCAACCCTCCGGCTGCAAGGCACCGAACACACCCCTACACCACCGCGCCCCAAGATACTACTACGTAGAGTCGGTCCCATTACTATAATATCAGAATCAATGTCGTAATCGGTATCAAAATTGATATAGGTACACAATGACATTCGCTTAAACGTTCAGAGGGTAAGGTGGTCGTTGTCTGTGCCGCCAATTCATTTGCAACACTTGATTCATAACGTGCAGAATTTGTTCGATAATTCTATTATGCTAGGGATGGCTTCTACAGTGTCCAAGTCCGCGTTTCGGAGGTTTCTTGAGCCTGCGCTGAATTTTGGGTCATTTGAAAAGTAGTTGGTTGCGCAATACCGGAGCCTGACGGTCAATTTGAATTGGTTGATGTATAGTTTGGACATGATTGTCGCGCTTCAGAAGTCAGTATCGCTTATGCGAGTTTCCTAAAATGCACACTATAAATGTCTAGATACATACAGCGCTTTTGCGAGGTACCAAAAGGCGCTATATCAAGAATCTGGATACTTACAACATACCATCTCCAACCATAGGCGTAGCTACATGGAGGCACGAGGAGGAAGTTGCCTATCTTGCTTTTTTATATTCTGGAAATTCTATTGACCAATGACCCCAATAACCAGAAAATTCTATTGACCAATGACCCCAATAACCAGGATTTTGCCAATGGTCTGTGAAATTGCCTCCTCTTGAATTTAAGACTGGCTACGCGCCTGTCTCCAACTTATAAAAGTATCGGATTCAGCAATACAACGAGAGGGCCAAGATTTTGCAGTGGTGTCGACCGCTCTGCAGTCACTGAGAAGTTCCACGATCAATCGTCGGCTGACGGATGAATTATCTGTCCTGTGCAGACCTGGTGGCCAGAAGGATATCCAGACGTTTTTTCCTCTTACATGTGCATGGAAGTGCCATTCCCTGAAACGTTACTGTGCGCTGTTGACTCCAACGTAACACAGATGGAGTGAGTCTGGATCTGACGTTGCGCACCTGCTCTTTATTCTTTGCAATTACTTTCTGAACTCAGTAAGAGAGTATCCCGGATCCCGGGGCAATGCCTTCCATGCAGAATTGCAGATTGGTAACTAATGGATTAGATTCAAATCAATTAGGCCTAGCTAATCGATTAGACAAAGAGCTAATTCTAATTATAATCAATTAGCTTGTGTTAATTATAATTATAATTGATTAGCAACTTTTAGCTAATTCTAATCGTAAAACGATTAGCTATTCGATTAGATCAACTTTTCTCTCTGTGCTTCTCACAATCGCTGCACAGGCGACTGGTGATAAAAATTATTCTGAATTTGCTGAAACATTCTTTAATGGAACTGAGATAAAAGTGGAATCGGAACGAAGAGAAAAAGTAATAGGGAAGTGCAAAAAGATGCAGTAAAATTATCAATGCTAATTGGAAGCCGGCTTATGTTTCATCAAACTTCGTCAGTCACGTAAGATGAAGTTCAAGCTGAAAAACAAATTATGTACCGACTGCATGGCACTTCATCTGATTGCTATTGCTAATTGATTCTTCTTCTTTGTTTCTCCTCCGTCAGGCCAAGGCCAACGATGAGTCCTCAACTTGTCGTCTCCAGAATTCTCTATCCTTGATTTGTTCCTTTGCTTCTGCAATGTTCATCTTCATTAGCAGCAGCTAATTGATAATTAGCTGCTGCTAATTTAAATTCTAATAGATTAGCTACAGGATTTCGCTAATTCTAATTCATCCGGGTGCCTCTGTGAATCGATTAGCAAATTTCAGTAGCTAATTCTATTTCTAATCGATTAGCAGTTTAACTAATCGTGCCCATCTCTGCTTCCATTGTAAATCGCATTTGAATTGGGGAGATGGGGGCAGTGACGGTGTGTTTCACAATGGATGAGCCCTTGATACGATCTGACACATCAACGGACTCTCTCTACTAGACCTCGTCTTTGACATCGTAAACTCAACGTTCCCTTCCTTTGATGTCGTATCTGCATTGGACAACATGAATACCAATTTGAATCTAACCTCAGATCGAATCAAATCAGAATGAATTGGACCGTTCTCTAATGGATCCCAGTGCACCGAGAGTCAGGTCTTCTACACGCAGATACCTTTCTGTCTATAGAACACTCTGAAGACGAATAGTGGCGCCTTCAATAATTGGCATTTCGATGTAACTTAGTTAAGAATTGTCATTGTAGTAGCTGCAATACTAGGCCTAGTTGTGTAATGAAATATAAATCTACGAAATGTTTCAGCGACACACAAAAGTCACCGGTTCTAATAGAAGTAAATGGTGATAGTAGTGAAAGTTGTAGACTAGTAGTAGCAGTTGTCGTTGTTGTTGTAATTGTAGTAGTTTTAGCGGTAGTAGTATTAGTAGTAGCGGTAGTAATAGCATTAGTATAAGTAGTGGTAATAGTAGTAGTAGCAGTAGTAGTAGTAGTAGTAGTAGTAGTAGTAGTAGTAGTAGTAGTAGTAGTAGTAGTAGTAGTAGTAGTAGTAGTAGTAGTAGTAGTAGTAGTAGTAGTAGTAGTAGTAGTAGTAGTAGTAGTAGTAGTAGTAGTAGTAGTAGTAGTAGTAGTAGTAGTAGTAGTAGTAGTAGTAATAGTAATAGTAATAGTAATAATAATAATAAAAATAATAATAACGTAAATAATAATAATAATAATAATAATAACGAGGACCGCTAACTCCAGAACAAAAACAACTCTTCGGATAGTTTCTAAAGCCTGAGGGATCATATATACCTCGGGCGAAAAAAAAATAATAATAATAATAATAATAACAACAATAATAACAATAATGACATCAACAACAACTATGATGATGATGATGATGATGATGATGATGATGATGATGATGATGATGATGATGATGATGATGATGATGATGATGATGATGATGATGATGATGATGATGATGATGATGATGATGATGATGATGATGATGATGATGATGATGATGATGATGATGATGATGATGATGATGATGATGATGATGATGATGATGATGATGATGATGATGATGATGATGATGATGATGATGATGATGATGATGATGATGATGATGATGATGATGATGATGATGATGATGATGGTGGTGGTGGTGGTGGTGGTGGTGGTGGTGGTGATGATGGTGATGATGGTGATGATCTGGCTGACAGACCAGAAGAATGGTTGAGATTTCTGTGATTTGCCGACAGACAGTTTACAAAATGTCTCAGACGGCAGACACTAACAAGAAATGCGATTTGACATCTAATGGGAACGTCACTGCAATGCCGCGCCAGATTAAACTCTGTAATCCGATTCACGGAGTTTCAGATTACGAACTGACAGACAGACGGACAGACACAAACACAGTGGCATACAGATACAGAAAGACACAAACAAACTCACACAGGCACCCGAATGGGTTCGAGAGAGTCGGAGAGACCAACGATAAGATAGACAACCAGAGAGAGAGAGAGAGAGAGAGAGAGAGAGAGAGAGAGGAGAGGGGGAGGGAGGGAGGGAGGGAGGGAGAGAGAGAGAGAAACCTAAAGAGACAGAAAAACAGACAGACATACATCGGAGGAGAAAGATTTGATAGATGGACAGACGGACAAACCAACAGACAGACGGACAAAGAGACGGATTGATGTACAGAGAGAGAGACAAATGAACAGGTAGACAAGTGGAGAAAATGACAAAGTGGCAGATTAGCATATATATATGCATACAAATAGACAGAAGTAAGAGGACAAATACGTACAGGATAAACTGGAAATAAAGACAGACAGACCGAAAGACAACTAGACAGAGACAGACAGACCGAAAGATAGAGAGACAGAGACAGACAGACCGAAAGATAGAGAGACAGAGACAGAGGTGTCACAAATGCACAAGCACGACCAGCAATAAATCCGCTTGAGCAGAATAACTGTCCGAATCCTTCGGAAAACACTTTTCTCACTTTCTCCGTCTTTTTATCAACATATTTGTCATCCTCATAACATTCAAGGCACGTGTTTCCGCTTGCCTGCCTGCCTGGCTGCTTGTATGCTTGGCTACGTCTGTCTATCTGTCTGCCTACTTTTCTTATCAGCCTGCCTATCGCTTTGTCTTATATGCTTGCTTGTCTGCCTGTCGGCCTGTGTGTTTGTATTGCATATTGGTCCATCTACGTGTGTCCATGTATATCTGTCTGCCTGTCGGTCTGGCATGCAGCGAGTGACCTCAATGGTCATTCTCGGAGTGACCATCCGCAGCGATCTAAAAGCAACCACTCACGTTAGTGAGATTCTTGGTGCGTGCTCAGGCTAGCTCTACGCGTTGAGAGTCTTAAGGACGCACGGCCTGTCCCCCAGCTGCTCTACACGAGGTGGCCAGGGCCACCATCGTTGCCCGCCTCCGCTATGCCGCCTCAGCCTGGTGGAGTACGCTAGCGCTGAGGACCGTTCCAGACTTGAGGGTCTGGTGCAGAGGATGCAGAGGATGGGTTTCTTCCCACCGCGATCGCCGGGAGTAGAGGAGATGGTGGGTGCAGCTGAAAAGCGACTGTTCCATGCAATAATAAGGAATGAATGCCATATCTAGCGAGGGTTATTTCCGCCAATTGTGCAACGACGATATAACCTCCACCCAAGACGTCATGACTTTGAACTGCCTGCTAAGGACGTAAAGAACTTTATCTCACGTACGCATTTCAAACGCTTGCCCTAGATCTCACTTGACTGCAGTACACCTGATTGTTTTTGTCATCTAATGATTTAATTATTTAACACTTCTTTCTATTGTAACTGTTTGCGGTCTGTCAACCTGTCAGAAAATGAAACGAATATCTATTGTCTGTCTGTCTAACTCTGTCTGTCCGGCTGCCTCTTGCTCTATTTCGAACCTCTGTCTTCTTTGTGTTAATCTGTGGCATGTATAATGCACTTGCTCTACATTACTTATCTGTCTGTATACCTGCTTGAGTTATAGGCTGTGGCATTGGGGCACGAGGAGTCCGTTGCCTCCTCGTGCTTTTTTATATATACTGGAACTTCGATTGACTAATGACCCCAATGACCAGAATTTTGCCATGGTCGGTGAAGTTGCCTCCTCTTGAATTTAAGTCTCGCTATATACGCTCCTGCTTGAGACAAGTAACAAAACACAACAACGCGTGCATAACATGACAGCAAAAGTACACTTTAAAATGACATAACATAGCAAATCATTACATTACATAACATTTGATTGCATATCATTTTATCGCATATCGTTGCCATTCATTTGGATTGCATAGTTTAAAGCATTGCATTTCAATCCATCGTTTATATATTGCATTTCATCGCATTTAGCTGTATTGCATTAAATTTCGTCGCCTTGCATCACATTACACTGCAGTGAAATGCGATTCCCAAATGCATTGCATGTTATATAGCTACATTTCACGTCATTGCATAGCGTGCCATGCAGTCATTCTGCCTTTAAGCATTGTGTGCCACGAATTAGGGGCAACAGAGACAGACACGTAGGCATGTAGACAGAGTAAGAGAGAAAGACATACAGATTGATATGATCTACAGCTGAACAAGTTCTATATCTGTTTCTGTCTCTGACTTTGTCTGTCTGCCTGTTCGTCTGTCTTCCTCTATTTTTCTCCTGCGCGTATATATATATGTACTCACTGACGTATACACACTCAGCTTTCTATCAGATATTTCGGCTCAAGGACGAAAGCACGAACGATTATTCAATTTTCCCTTATAAAAAAAGACCCTTAGAAGGATAATGCAATGTGTATATAATTATAGCACATTAATTATACAACATACATTGCATTATCCATGGAATATATATATATATATATATATATCTATTGCATATCAGTGCCATACACATGCACTAAATATAGATACGAAATGTCATATTTATGACATTGATTAGGCGTGATATGTAATTATGCTGTAATTATTAGTCTCGATACGGACTTATGGAATTTATATCTACATGGTGGCTCAATGAAAAAATGTTCCACTAGGCAAAATGCAATTTTTCCGTAACCAATTGAGATTTTTCTACCAAAATTCAGGATTCACAGAAAAGAATATTCAACAATCCCTGAAAGTTTCACTGTAAAACCTTTATTGCTTCAAAAATTACAGCAGCTTAAATATTCTATTCCATAGTTTCAAATTTACACAGAAAAATGGACAGTCACTTGTAATTTTCAATGTCATCTGTCATCAGCTTTCATTAGGAATTCAGAAATCTGTTAAACAGTTTATCTCAAGGCACGTTCGAAGTGTGTATACCCCATCGCTCACATGCTCAAAGTCTTTTTGTGAAGCTCAGTGTGGCCTTGTTAATTGAGTCACTGAAGAACTGAACATTCATCGATCGTCTGTTCAAAGATTATTGTGAAACGTGATCTTCATCTGTTTGCATTTCGTCGCGTTCCAGCTCAGATGATCTTAGAATCTGTCAAGAAACTTTTACCTGAACCCGCCGAATAACCATCTGAACGACTGCGTTTGGTCTGCCGACAAAAAACGCTATGTTCACAAAATTGGTTGAGAGAGTCAAGTTTGCAAAGCACGTCATGGTTTCTGCTGGCATGTGTTATGGCAGTAAGGGAAGACTGCACTTCATCCCAGACAAGGCTAAAGTAAACGCTCAACTTTACGTTGAAACTCTGTTACCCAGACTCACTGAAGACTGCAAGTCTGGTTTCATTTTCCAGCAGGACGGTGCGCCTGCTCACACGGCAATGTTGGCTCAAGACTTTATTGCCGCAAACTGCAGTGAATTCATTGGCGAAGATAAATGGCCACCAAACTCGCCAGACCTTAACCCTCTTGATTATCACGTCTGAGGGGTATGCTTGAAAGCTTCAAGACATTTGATCCCAAGCCGAAGAAAATTGACGAGCTGAAAAAGTCTGCAGTTAATATGGGACCAGCTGCCGCAGGACTCAATCAACAAGGCCATACTGAGCTTCACAAAAAGATTTCGAGCTTGTGTGAGAACTGCATGGTCGACGACTATTCGAACATGCTTTTGTGATAAACTGTTTAGCAGATTTCTCAATTTGTAATGGAAGTTGCTGTTATTTGACATTTAAAATTTACAGGTGACCATTTTTTCTGTGTAATTTAGAAAATACGGAAAAGAATATGTAAACAGCTGTAATTTTTGAAGCAATAAAAGCGTTAAGTGAAACTAACAGGGATTGTTGAAAATTGTTTCCCTTAGGCTAAATCCTGAATTTTGGAAGAAAAATCTTAGTTGGTTACGAAGAAATTGCAATTTATCTGGTGGGACATTTGTTATTGAGCCATCCTGTTTAACGCATCACAGGACATGCATATAAATTGCAAATATACGTTTCAGAATATATATATGAGATATGTGGCATCTGTAGGCCTATATATATATATATCATATGCATACATATTTTCTTATATGCATTTATACAAGTGCTATATTTAAATATATGTATACACTTCAAATGTGTTTGGATTATGTATGTGTACAACTGTACATAGTGTATATACGTGTATGTGTGCACGAACAAAGCTGCAGCACTCCTCAGAGAAGATCATCTGCGTGCATCCTATTTATTTTCCATGTCCATATATTGCAAGCACTCTGCTAAAGGCCGCTCCTATAATAGATCTCTCTTCGTTCATCTGCTGGAAAATAAATTCCTGGTATAATATACGTCTTGTCTTTGGTCGGTGTCACGAAATAGAGTATCCCCCATACATGAATATCTCCTTAGCGAAATGGAGTATTCGGTTTAGTTTGCATATTTGGCGGTTTCTAAGTGTATTCAGTCGTAGGGGCCTACTGTTTGGATTTATTGTACATATACAATATTTTAAGTAGCGTATCTTTAGTTTGTACGTCGACCTGAAATTAATTTACTTCGTTTTTGGTGATTTTGACTGGATTTTCGTCTTGGCTATCGTGATGCGTATGACGATGATGGGATAGAATGGTTTATCCCCCGGATACTCTAAACTGGTTTATTCCATCCGGGGGGATATGCTTTAGGGGGATAGAATATCTCGGGACACCGGCGTTCATTCACAGTTGCCGGTACTTCCATTTGAAATATACCTCCTCATGTTCGCAACTCTCTTAGCAAGACTGTCTTTCGCCCTTAACTGAAAGCTTACCTATTCCAGTCCATTTATCCATGGCTCTTAACCCTAGGGCTACCAAGTTTTTTTGTAACACTGGCTACCAAGGGGGGGTGGTTACGGCCCCCCTAGATTTCGTGTTTGGTTTTACATATCATAACTTGTAATATAGCATTGGATTCAGCATTCATTTCTGCACAGAATGGTATATTTAGTTGTACATTATGTGAATGCACCTCGAAATTACATCACTTTTAACAACGGAACCCATTAATTAGCAATATTGTATATTATTGCGTACATTTTGTACTTTTTGGATAAACAAATATAAGATTATGTGTGTTTTGAAACTAATCTATGTATAAAAGATACACAAAATCATCCCTACACATGTTTATATAGTATAAATGTACATCCATACATATATATTCATACATATATATCGGTTTACGTTATAATGCTGCATGTATTCAGCCATTTTCACACAGATTACGGGTATTATTATTTATTTTGATCACACCGGTATTCAAAAGACAAAGATGTAGGTATGCAAATGAAGCCCTTCATTCCCTCTAAAGAATGGTATCTTTGTTTCTCTTCCAGGAAGACAAATGAATACGCTACAGACAAAAACTAAGGGGGAGTTCTTCCATTCAGCCATTTTTCACGCACATTACGCGTATTATTATTTATTTTCAGCACTTCCGGTTGTCTCAGGTCAACTCAGTGGACCATAGAAATGTAGCCCCACATTCCCTCTATAGAATGGTATAATTTGTGTCTCTTAATAATAAATGACGGATAAGATATAGTCGAAAATCCTGGGGGGTAGTATCCAGCCCCTGGTACCTCGGGTGTATTGGGTGTAACTTTTGAACGGTGTGAGATATCATCTCACATTTTACCTCAAAACGTGTGTAAATATAACCCCCTACAGATACCTAAAAGGTCAAATTTTTATTCCATACGGAAAAAGTTTGAGATGAAAAAAACCTATGGGGGGTGGCAACCACCCCCTTCTTGGTAGCCCGAGGGTTAAGCGTGGTCGGGTTTCAATGTACATTGTACAGTTCTGAACTTTGTAAGGACGGCATTATCAAATTACATGTTGTATTTGTGCTGCACTGGGCATGTACAGTTTATATGTACATCAGATTTTGCTACTCATCGTCTTTTCATTTACTATTTATATGGCTAAATAAAATTAAATATGCATGCTGTTATACATTATAGATATATAAGTATTTTGTAACAGGAATTTATATCGAATCCGAAGACATCAGATTTAATTTTCTTGCATATAGAGGGATATATCTGTAGGCAATATATGTCTTTATATCTGTTATATAATAGCTATATCATGCATATTTATAGTTAAATAGACAAATATCCACATATTTTATGTTTTATATTAATGCAAATATACAGTACAGTTGTAATAGTATACATAAGTAGGTCTATATATTCGTAATAATACTGTGGAAGCCATCTTGAAGTTCAATGGAGAGAAATGGAAGCAGGTCCCATTCGTATAGACCATAGAGACAAAAGCAACAAAGAGGGATGCGGCAGCAGAGCAAGGAAAGAAGCGGAGGCAGTGGAAGAAGGGGAAGCAGTGGAGGAAGAGGAGGCAGTAGAGGAAGGGTGGAACGGAGGGGTGAGGTCGATGGGAAGGGAGGGTTAATCTGGAACAATCGCCTGCAGTCTGATTTACAGCACCTTCGTCATATCTATCGCTTCCACCGAACCAGTTCCAGGATTATTCGCCGTAAAGACAGATATATATAATATATAAATACATATACACACATATACACACAATATACACACTTACTTGATAACGTATAGGCTATACATGTACATAAATTTCCATAGATATAGTCATATACATATACATTGTAAGAAAGCAGAAATATATACAAATAGGTCTATAATTATACACAACATGAATGCAAATATTACAAAGGTCAACCGGTATTTGGCTACGACAGATATATATATACAAATATACACACATACTACACATACACATTTACTATAATATTGCGCCTTTTCAATATGCCTTACAAAACGCTGCCTGCACCGATGTATATGATGTTAAATATCATTAGGACAGAAATGTTATTAGCAACCCAGGTAATGGACAGAAAGCTATAAGAGTCATCAATGGCGCGCCCACGCACACACGTTGAACCCAAACAACAGATTCCCGTCCATATAGTTGACAGAGAACATTATCTTGTTTGGAGTCTCTGGTCCAATCTGCGTCGATATTGTGGGGCAATGATGCATGGTCCATAGCAGCACACGTTACACCTCCGCTCAACAGTACCTCATTGGTGAAATATAATGCACGTCCGGCTACTCTGGGAACCAACGGGTGCACACAGAACAGAGGTATTCGCCCTCTGTCTCTCGGTAGATCGCAACACCAGGAATGACTGACTGTCTCGGTCCCTCTAAAGACCCTCGTCGCTTCACCTCCGCCGAGACGAAGGTGACCTGGCTGCATGGATGTCCTGCGTACGCGGTTCTTTGATCTCGGACTCGATCGGAGGAAGCCCATCTTCTTTCGTACAGTCACGCAGGCCACGACGACGTGGAAAGAAAAGACTATCAAATGTGCAAAATCCAAAACGCATGCGACACGCGCGCACACATAGCAACAGTTAGCTCCAACATGTTAGAAAAGCTATAGAAATACATGTAAATAGCATATAACATTTATATTTAACACATTAATGTGAGAATAAACATATTGTATGGTTTCATATGTGGGTCTATAAGGACTACCGCTTTACGCTTAGTGGAGCAGAAATTGAGATGCATTTTATGAATTATCAATAATTCAGAAGCCATATCTGACGTTGCATGGATGGAAATATAGATCTACGATTCTACGGCATGAAATCTGGACCACATGCAGAGGTTTTTATGTTTTATCTAACACACTTACACGATTGCATACACTGATGTATGCGTAGACATTCGTATACACTTGCATATATATATGTATACCTAAATACATACATATTTACAAACACACCTGTATACATGCATATACACGTATACATCTACTGTATATACATATACATTATACATAAATTTATATGTATAAGCATAAGTATATGTATAATATTATGTATAATTGTATATGTCGATATGTATAATTATAAATATAGGTGTATATAATATATCATTACATATAGATAGAGCACGTGTGTGCGTGTGTGTGTGTGTGTGTGTGTGTGTGTGTGTGTGTGTGTGTGTGTGTGTGTGTGTGTGTGTGTGTGTGTGTGTGTGTGTGTGTGTGTGTGTGTGTGTGTGTGTGTGTGTGTGTGTGTGTGTGTGTGTGTGTGTGTGTGTGTGTGTGTGTGTGTGTGTGTGTGTGTGTGTGTGTGTGTAAACGTGTGAAGGCGTTTGGTGCCAATGTGGGCGATAATTACGACCCCTGTGGGGCATCAAACGATCGCTGTGTGGCAGCACAAACACGCGCGCCCTGGTAGGCGGTTTCTCCGTTCCGGGAATCGGGCGGGAAGGAAAGAGAAGGGGTGAGATTGGAGGAGGGAGAATGCATGGGGAGCTATGAATCTGCCAGATGGAGGAGGGAAGGGGGAGAGATGGGGTGATATTGGAGGAGGGAGAATGGCGAGCTATGAATCTGCCAGATGGAGAAGGGAAGAGGAGAGATGGGGTGAGATTGGAGGAGGGAGAATGGGGAGCTATGAATCTGCCAGATGGAGAAGGGAAGAGGAGAGATGGGTGAGATTGGTGGAGGGAGAATGGGGAGCTATGAATCTGCCAGATGGATAGAAGACGATGGGAAAGAACGTTGGAATGCGCCGGATCAGCTATAGACCGCGCGGATTCCCAGAGGTACTTTCCCTCCATGCACCAGGTTGCACGGGCTTTAAGTGTGGTCATAATATGGACATATAATGCGGATTAATACCTGCATATATATTTATGCATAATACGTTTACATTATATGGGCGTTTATACACACACATATATATATATATATATATATATACGAATATACATTTATGCCTGTAATGCGTATGTATATAAAACCGATGTATATACAGTATGCGTAACTGCCTGACTGGGTGTGCTTTATCCCATCTTATAGTAGCTATGGATTATCCTGCCATCTTTCTCCGGTCGTTGACCTTTTCCCTTTGCAGCAAGAGGTCTTCTGTTGTCCCTCCATCCCGTACGCTACTTACGCAACGCAAGGCGGTAGTTTCGCCGTGGTTGTCGCCCTTCATGGCTCTGGAACAGACTGTCAATGCAACCTGCAGCGTCAACCTCATGACCTTTCTCTAGTACGCCTGTGGCGATTGAAGGCCTGTCTATATTTGACCGTGGTCATGTGTTATCTGAACGGTCGAGAGCATCTCTGTTTGGTTTTCTTATAGAGAAGCTATATAAATGTTCAATTGCGATAGTAAGTAAGTAAGTAAGTAAGAATATTCTTTATTGGGAAGCACTAGCAAACGCACAGCACTGTACGTGGCAAGATTAATACATTCAAACAAAAACAAACAAATTTATATATACAAGCAAAAAATTGAATGGGAGAAGTTATTTTATATCAGGGGAACATAGGGGAGGAAGAGTTAGGGCTAGTCATAGAGGGATACTTAAGAACTTAAATAGACTGATTGATTGAAAACATTGTTTATTTGTATAGCATCCGGACAAGGAAGCATTTCTGAGTCAAGTTGTCAAACATAGGAAGCTCACGGTTATGGGACCATGCATGGCCGCAGTGAGTAGCGAGATTGTTTAATATATAGGCGGTAACAATTTATGCATCACATGGCAAGGATTGTGCAGAATACAGGCAAAGAGTTTGGTATCTGCATTGTTGCAAACTGCAAAGAGTCACAAATAAGGGAGAAGATGGAAGTAAGTACTTCTGGCGTACCAGCCTCCGGATAATTCCATCAAGGGTCTCCCGTTCCTGCGCTCCCGCAAAGCCCCACCACATAGGCGAGCAATATAGCATCATACCAACCGTAGAGCATGGCACGAACTACATCAAATAAGCTGTCGCCCGAGAGCCCATGCGACCTCAGGATCCGAAGTGCGTAAAAGGACTGTCTTGCTGTTATGGTCAGATGTTTAATGTGGCTGGAGAACCCGAATTTCTCTGTAAGCTCAACACCCAGAATATTTAGAGTCTGCACCCGTGCGATACCATGCATTTAAAGGGGTGACCCGACAATTGAGTGCAGGACAATTGCGCGCCGACAATTGCGCGCCGACAATTGCGCGACCCGACAATTCCGCGCAGGACAATTGCGCGCCGACAATTGCGCGCAAAAAAGGGAACAATTCAAATTTATTTCGAATGATTTTCATTTGCTTTTCTAAAGCTTTTAAACTATTTAAAACCTTAAAAATTAATGTCGAAAGAGTTTAAGCTATTCAGCTACTGTTAGTGAGGCTACTATAGAAAACTATTTAAAGGAGGGGAACCACTCCGATAGTACCCGGGAGCGCGTGAAAATGATCTCACTGCATGAACTTGCATGTATTAGACATGTATGATGTATGTATGCATCTGGATATATTTGTAAAACGCATTTTAAGGAGCTCAGAAGGGAGCTTAACAAGACGATCTCTAGCATATCTAAAAGGTGCATCTTATGATGGCTTGAAAATGTTTCTTCAGCTGTGACGAAATAGTACGTACATTTGTATGTGTAATTGTTGTGCTTAATGTTTCGCTACATTCTATACATAAGGCGCATTTTCAGTCTACAGTTATAAGACTTTGTATATACAGTCGACTCTACTTAAGTACTTAACGGATAAGTGCATAATTCACTTATGTGCATAGAAACCTGGCCAAACCTGCTTTAATATAGGACATTACAAGGAGATAATTATCGCTTATGTCCATAATTCTGTTATGTATACATAACCGACTACAATCCCTTGGGCATTGCTCTGTGTATATCAACACCGCTTAATTGCTTAATAGGCAACTTAGAACATTCTGGTCGCCTAGGCATTTCGCCCGTGGACAGCAAACGACTCTGCGGCTGTCCAGTGGTCTATCTGGGCTGCACTGTGGTCCATGTTAGCAGGTGGTGTAACATTGACACCAGTCAACATTACTGCAGAGTGTGCAAACCGTATCATAAACATTCCGTTTAGTGTTTGTCATTCAAACTGTTCCAGTAGCTTCCTTAACACTCGTTAAAGATGTAAAAATTAAAATGGCTGGGTGGGCGCATCTGTCCATGCAAGATTTTGAAATTAGCTGAGCGAATATTGGTGCTTAAACACCTGAATGATCACGGAGGTCATTTTTAAAATGTACATGTATACGCTCCATCTCTGCTATTAAATACCAGTACATTTAGCCAATTCATTCATTCATTCATTTATATAGCGCTTGTTCAAGAGACCTACTCAGAGGCAGTGTTTAATCTAGACGTCTCTGGGGGGGGGTAAAGTTCCCCCAGGATCGAGTTTTCCCCAAAGAAAAATTAAAGAGATGAAATTTTTGCCTCAAGAAAAATTAAAGAAAGACATGTAATTTTGTAAATTCTTGGAAAAAGTCTTGTTACTACCCCCTTCGAAAATTCCTGGAAATTTTTAGAACTCTTGTTCTTGGTAACACTCGGCACTACCCCGGTCGTCAACTTTTATAATAAGCTGGGCTGGAGATACCCCCCAGAACCCTCAATTCCCCCCCGACAGCAAGGGGACTAGATTAAACACTGACTCAGAGGCGCTCCCAGCCGAGCCACAGCTAAAAAAGAGTGATTTGAGAAACTTCTAAAAAGCAGGCGAGTTTTACCGAGGCATCAATCGCAAGTCCAGTGGGAGGCCATTCCAGATGGAGGACCCACAATCGAAAAGGCTCGACGCTGTATTGGTTAAGTGCATAGGCTGAAGGCAGTCCAGAGGCTGTGCAGTTACGCGGCGTCGACTGTATTCGTATAGGTGCTATCGGACCAGTAGATTCTGGAACGCTATCCCGCATCTCTTTGTTCTGCTCATTCTCTTATACAATACAATACAATACAACTGTAATTTGATCATACTCTCGTTACACAGTACAGAAGTGCGTGTCATTTATATACTAATTATTATGGTCGTAAGTTGAGTTACTTCTTTCAGCTGGCTTATCTACCATAGACTGCCTCTCCTTCTCAGTGGACTGACATTCTGGTATCGAACTGCATGATTACGGCTTGGTTTTGATGCGCCATCGGTTGATGCCTTCAATCAGTAAATAAATCGGAATTTATATAGCGCCACTTCTAAATTTCTACTCAGAGTCGCTTCTGACACAGGCCAGGCCGAAGAGAACAATCTTAAGCAGCTGATTGAAGGGAGAGGAGAGAACACTGGGGAGGAGAAGCATCTTCAGGGGAAGTCCTTTCCATGTCGTTGGACCGATCACGGAAAATGTCGGGCCTAGAAGTTGCTGATTATTTTTGAATAATTAGACATGTAAACAAGTGTTTTACCTTCGTCTTTATGCCTTTGAGTATTACCGTCGTCTTTTTGCCTTTGACTGATCGATGGATCGATAATTGATTCTCTGTTGGTGCTTGAATATATGATCAACTGAGTGATCGATTATTCGTTTGTCCATTCAGATATTCCAACCGCTGATCGAACTTCAGAGACTGGCAGCAGCTACGGCAGGATGATACTGAGATAGAGCAGGACACAGCGACAGGCAGACAGACCGAAAGAGCCACACAAAGACAGAGCCATAGACACAGAGACACAGACACAGGACAGGCATGCATATACGGATACAGACAGAGGAGTCTAGGAGAACGGGACAAGACAGTCAAAGAGAAATAGACAGAGAGAAAGACGAAGAGACAGAGACATACATACACAGACACATGGACATACATGCAGACAGACGTACACCACACAAAGAGACAGAGACGAAGTATAAAGTGGATTATGCAGAAAGGGATAAATGGCAGCAAAGAGAAGCAGCTACACAGACGCTCATGTAGGAAGAGATACATGCACACAGACAGGCACACAGACAGACAGATACATGCAGACAGACAGGCACACAGACAGACAGATAAGGACAGAGACAGATGAGGTCTACGATGGGTTCATAGACGAGGTGTGAATTCGAAATTCGTGGCGGAATGAGTCGCAGCCGGTTCTCAAGCGAAGCGTGAACACGTGATTATCTGCTCATGAATATTCAAGTCAACGCTCCCCGTTGTTTGACTGGCTTCGGATAGATTCATTTCTGGACCACAGAATATCCTCGTGGTATATATGTTACAGGCAATGTGTAAAATCAGGGATTTTGTAAAATGCCTGAAATTTTTAGGCAATTTGTAAAATCCCCAATTCACTCGGGCACTTTACAAAATCCCTGAAAAAACCAGGGATTTTGTAAATTCTCTGAAATCTGATGATGAAAATTTGACAGATTGCCTGAAAGTGACGAAAATTATCGAAGTTTTACAAAATACCTGAAAAACCAGGGATTTTGTAAAATCCCTTAAATCTGATGATTACAGGCAATGTGTAAAATCAGGGATTTTGTGAAATTTTTTAGGCAATTTGTAAAATCCCCAATTCACTCGGGCACTTTATAAAATCCCGGGATATAAAAAACCAGGGATTTTGTAAAATCCCATAAATCTGATCATGTCCGCCTTTGGCTGCGTGTCCGACAATCATGTCCGCCGGCTATGTTTCAGGTCATGTGGTCGGGGCCGTGACTTGTTTGTTCCCTTCCCCTTAGGAGCCTAAATAGAGCTTTGAGTTGTCGTGACGGATTGTCAATTAATAAGAATAAATAAATAAATAAATAAATAAAATAAAATAAATAAATAAATATAATTACATAATTACATTTATTTATTTAATCAATTAATTAATTAATTAAATTTAATATATAAATAAGAAAATAAAATAAAAAATAAAATAAAAATAAATAAAAATAAATAATTAATTAATTAAATTATTAATTATCTAATTAATTAAATGAATTAAATAATTAAATTTATTTATTCATATAATTATTTATTTAATTTTATTTTTTTATAAAAAATAAAATAAAATAAATAATTATATAAATAAATTTATTTATTCATATAATTATTTATTTAATTTTATTAAATAAATAGAAATAAAAATAAATAATTAATTAATTGAATTATTAATTATTTATTTAACAATTTATTAAACAGTTATATGAATAAATAAATTTAATTATTTAATTCATTTAATTAATTAGATAATTAATAATTTAATTTTTATTTTTATTTTTTTTTATTTATTTTTTTTATTTATATATTAAATTTAATTAATTAATTAATTGATTAAATAAATAAATTTAATTATATTTATTTATTTATTTTATTTATTTATTTATTTATTCTTATTATTTGACAATCCGTCACGACAACTCAAAGATCTATTTAGGCTCCTAAGGGGAAGGGAACAAACAAGTCACGGCCCCGACCACATGCTTGAAACATAGCCGGCGGACATGTCGGACACGCAGCCAAAAGCGGACATGATCAGATTTATGGGATTTTACAAAATCCCTGGTTTTTTATATCCCGGGATTTTATAAAGTGCCCGAGTGAATTGGGGATTTTACAAATTGCCTAAAAATTTCACAAAATCCCTGATTTTACACATTGCCTGTAATCATCAGATTTAAGGGATTTTACAAAATCCATGGTTTTTTCAGGTATTTTGTAAAACTTCGATAATTTTCGTCACTTTCCGGCAATCTGTCAAATTTTCATCATCAGATTTCAGGGAATTTACAAAATCCCTGGTTTTTTCAGGGATTTTGTAAAGTGCCCGAGTGAATTGGGGATTTTACAAATTGCCTAAAAATTTCAGGAATTTTACAAAATCCCTGATTTTACACATTGCCTGTAACATATATAAGCTAGTCGGGTGACAGCAGACACTAGGGCGGATATAAGGAAGATAATGATAATAACAATGATGATGATGATGATGATGATGATGATGATGATGATGATGATGATGATGATGATGATGATGATGATGATGCTACTGTAGCATTGATGTTAATGTTGTTATTATTAATGTGGCTGTTATTATTGTTGTTATTATTATTATTGTTATTGTTTTTATTATTTTTATTATTATTATCAATATCTTTATTGTTATTAAGCCCCTATTGCAACTGCTATTATTGTTGGTGTTGGTATTGGTATTATTATTATGATTATTATTTTTATTTTTTGTTGTTGCCAGATGTATTTATGATCCCTCAGGCGATGAAAACAATATCCGGAGATGTTATTATTATTATTATTATTATTATTATTATTATTATTATTATTATTATTATTATTATTATTATTATTATTATTATTATTATTATTATTGTTATTATTGTTATTATTATTATTATTATTATTATTATTATTATTATTATTATTATTATTATTATTATTATTATTATTATTATTATTATTATTACTATTATTACTGTTATTGTGACGACGATGATGATGATGATGATGACTGTAACCGTCACTCGCCTTTGCATTACATTCTTGACATTGATGCCTGATGAAAGCAGACATTTTTCTGAGAGAATGATCACAGGCATCAATTGCATGGAAATAAAGTACAATCATTGTGACCTATAGCCATCTTGTAGTCGATCAAACGCTCAATATCCGGGAACTGCTTGGGACTTCCTGGTCGCTAGTGCAACACGGTCAAGGAAATCTGACCACACACGATCGTTGGATCGTTGGACTCTAAATGTGTGCGAGAGCCTGTCAGTGGCGACTTTTCCAGTCACCTCACCATTACTTGCTTACGAGTGAAATAATTTGTTCTTGACGAATTTAACACCGCTTAAGCTAGCGATCTCAGCGTTTTATTGGGGCACTTAAAAGGCGCCATATTAAATGTTCAGGTACCCAATATGTAAATGCGGAGTGAAAGCGGAGCCTATTCAACTGTTACTGGTTCATACAGCCACAACTAGCTTATGTAAGTAAGTAAGAAAGTATATCCTTTATTGAGAAGCACTAGCAAACGCACAGCATTGTACATGGCACGATTAATACATTCAAACAAATAAACAAAATGTTTTCTTCAGATATCGAATTCTGGACAGTGTCGGTTGTTTGGGTGTAGGCCAATTGTATTGTATTTGACCATTTTTAGAGCGCTTCTTTCAGAGTAGGCCATTCAGAAGCGGTCCCAGTGCGAGAGACCCCGAGAAAAAGGCAGAATTTGAGGAGAGAGAAAGATGAAGAAACGCTACCGGAAAGAATGGCGGAGCGAACGGGAGAGGGAAGACCATTCCATAGTGGCCATTCCCGTGCATGCACGGCGTCCAGGCCTTCCAGCTGGAGCGTTATTCATCCTGACACATTCATTAGAAGCGCTAATCCCGGGCGTCTCTCCGCAGCGTCTCCGACAAAGCCCCGAATCCGGACTTGTTAGGTCCCGCAACTGGATACAGACTGACTCGTCGAGAGACTTATCCGCGGCTTCGAATTTCACGGATACGATGGAATGGCGTGACGGAACGCATCAGCTGGTACCGCAATATTCCGCTTTATCTGGTTTTAATAGCGCCTCACATCGACAGAACGAGCGCTGGAGATTATAGCTTCCAGACGTTGGCTACAAACGTTTATTTTCTGCCATATATCCGGGCGTAAAACCGCATTTACGCGCGACTATAGCTTGACCAATATAACATCGGTTAGGTGTGGCACTCTTAGGAGATCTAAAGGCATGGGGATTCACAGAAAAATGCAAAAATATGCCTTCTTCTGCGAAGTCCCAGTCCTGTGAAAGAAATCGCTTCGGTGATTAAAAACGCTTTCAGAAGAGTTATTATATCGCAGCGGGAATGTTTTACGGAGCGTATACAGCCAGTCCTAGTGTGGACGGTTGGAGATTATCGGAACTGCGGGGTTGGGAAGGAGTCTGCCGGAGTGTTAATGCCTGAGAGATACCGTTTATAAGACCCTAAATGACTTAAAAATAAATTGGAAATCGAGGCAGAAATTCTCTGAAAGCTGTTAGGCCTACCTCATAGTGAAATGTGTTCTAATCAAATCTCCGATCCTTCCATACACCTATCCATGCCACTATTCATCTCTCACTTTCACCTCGGACTCGCCGGACGCAATCCTAGCATCACCTTTGATCCATATAAATTAATTTATCTTTCTCTAAGCAAATCTCCAACCTCTCGAGCACCTGCTTCGTGCATATTCGGGATCTTAGCCGCATTTTACCTCTGCTCGACTTCAACACTGCTTCCACCATCGCAAAATCCATTGTCCACTGATTACTATAATTCCCTGTAACGTCGAATCCACCTAAATTAAGCGTTTTAACGCATTCAACGCTCATTGGTCCAAGACACCCAAGCATCATCATATAACTCCCGTCTTTAAATGACTCCACTGGCTGAAAATCCTCCTCCTGTCTCACTCTTTCCGGTCTCCAGTAACTACTCGCATCAAGTTGACCACACGGCACCTCGACTCTGGAGTCTGGAACGACCTTCCTCTGAATTCCACAAATTCTCAGTTCAACCACCTGTACCGCCGCACACGCACCATCAACTGCCTCAGGATTCTTAATTTAATCACCGCACTGGCGTTCCTCTCCAAATTAAAGTCTCATCTCGTCAAGAATTCTTACCTTAATCCATCTAATCTTAAGCCTTCCCAGCATTCTCATCCTCAACGAAACCCGCATTAGCGAAGCGCAGGCAACCACACTCGGATCTTCACTTGACATCTCTGGACAACCCCTCTGACACGACGCAGCGCTCGTCAATTAACTGGTGCCATGCGCTTAACCTTTGAGAAGCGCTGTAGAAAGAGATACAGACAGACAGAGAGACAGAGAGAGAGAGAGAGAGAGAGAGAGAGAGAGAGAGAGAGAGAGAGAGAGAGAGAGAGAGAGAGAGAGAGAGAGAGAGAGACAGAGAGAGAGACAGAGAGAGACAGAGACAGAGAGAGACAGAGACAGAGAGAGACAGAGAGAGAGCGAGAGAGACAACGAGAGACAGGCAGAGAGAGACAGAGACAGAGAGAGACAGAGAGAGCGAGACAGAGAGCGAGACAGACAGACAGACAGACAGAGACGGAGAGAGAGACAGAGAGAGAGAGAGAGAGACAGAGAGAGAGACAGAGAGAGACAGAGAGAGACAGAGAGAGAGAGAGAGAGAGACAGAGAGAGAGAGAGAGAGAGAGTCAGAGACAGAGACAGAGACAGAGACAGACAGAGAGAGAGACAGAGACAGAGAGAGAGAGACAGAGAGACAAGAGAGAGAGAGAGAGAGCGAGCGAGAGAAATTAATAGCTTTCTTGCTGTGCTTGATCTCTTCTTCGAATGCCTTTCTCAATGCACCTGATCTAGAATTCTTTTCTCTATAACTGCATCTCTTCTTTACAAAATCTTTCTTACTGTACCGTATTTTGGACAATTTCTTGCTGTTATCAATCTGTTCTTAGAATCGCTGTTATTATTGTTCCGTGTCTTTTCTTATAATACACGTCTTATTGTACTTTCTCTCTACCTATAAAGCCTTTCTTACTGTATACCATAATTATATTTCTTAGAATTCACGTCTTGTTTTAATTTGTGCTGGTGTTGTAGATTGCTTGATAAGCTTCTAATTGTTTGTCCAAATGTCGACTCTTGCCAAGAAGTTCTTCCGAGGCGAGACCTTCGGCTCCATCTGCAATACAGGTGAGTCTCTCAGGTAAGACCCCTTTCATTACACAGGTAAGTTGATGATAGGGAGGCACTGTTCTTCAATATAGCTAGATTCAGAAAAGTATCGTACGTACAAAACAGATCGCTCCATAATGCAGTCAGGCCAACGAGTCCTCAGTAGTCTAATGTAATGTAATCTAGTGTAATCTAATACGATCTGGAGACTTATATAGCGCCGTAATCATAAAGCATTTACCTCTAATCTAAACTACTCTAATAATAAAACACGATGCATCAATGTCCACTGTAGAAAGGCATAATTTTAATTAAGATATTAGCCCTTACTATGCACAGCGTTGCATACGATCAATCGTCTTAACGCCTCTGTGTTATTGCAATTTTCTCCTTACGAGTCTCTGAGGATTCCGTATTCGCCAGTTGCAATCCATCTTACATTGTGTCTCCCGTGTCGTAGTCGAAAAGCTGAAATATTCGCATATATCACAATACATACAATACATACAATACAATTATACTGGTTTCCTCTTGCTGAGCGGATTTCTTTAAGATCATCTTGCTGGCATTCTCGTGTATTGCACCATCTGGCATCTTGAGGAACAGTCTTCCATTGCATTTATTCGCTGTTGCGCTATCCCTCTGTAGCAAAATATTCTCAGTCTTAAAGTACTTGTTTAGACCAGTCAGGTAGCCATGTGTGCAGCGCTTTGTAAGGTGAGGTACTTAAAAGCCGCTATATTAAGTGTCTTGCTAACTACATGTACATGCAGGCTTACATACGTACATGGTAATACGATAGAGCACCTTGCGTTACATGGTACTATGTATGTATACATGTATGCATGAATGCATGTATGTACATATGTATGTATGTATGTATGTATGTATGTATGATTGTATGCATGCATCTATGTATGTATATATGTATGTATGTATGTATGTATGTATGTATGTATGTATGTATGTATGTATGTATGTATGTATGTATGTATGTATGTATGTATGTATGTATGTATGTATGTATGTATGTATGCATGTATGTATGTATGTATGTATGTATGTATGTATGTATGCATGTATGTATGTATGTATGTATGTATGTATGTATGTATGTATGTATGTATGTATGTATGTATGTATGTATGTATGTATGTATGTACATGTGTATGTATGTATGTATGTATGCATGTATGTATGTATGTATGTAATATGTATGCATGTATGTATGTATGTATGTATGTATGTATGTATGTATGTATGTATGTATGTATGTATGTATGTATGTATGTATGTATGTATGTATGTAATACGTATGTATGTATGTATGTATGTATGTATGTATGTATGTATGTATGTAACAAGACACTTAATATTGAACCTTTTAAAAGTACCTAACAAAGGCACGCTTGATTGGCTAAATGATCTAAGTAAGTACGTGTTAAGACAACAATGGTGTTACACTGGGAACCTGTGGAACATGACCGTAACACTGGATGGATAGCTTTGTGTTACACTGTGTTACATTGGATCGCCTTGTTACATTGTGTTAACATTTCTTTTGCAGGTGTAAGGGAAGAAAGCTGAACAGCCATACGAACTTGAACTTTTCGAATAGCGACATCAACGGGGAACGGAGCATCATCGGTAGCTGAGACAAAGTCTATGTGTGTATGTATGCATGTATGCATGAATGTATGCATGGATGTATGTATGAATGTATGTATGCATATATGTGTGCCTTTGTATAAATGTATGTGTGTATGTATGTGTGCATGTATGTATGCATGTATGTGCGTGTGTGTATGTATGTCTGCATGCATACATGCATGCAAGCATGCATGCATATATGTATATATGCATGTATATATGTATGTATGTATGTATGCATAATTATATGTATGTAAGATTGTTTGTGTATATGTATGGATTTATGGACAACTTGTGCATATGTATGTATGTATGTATGTATGTATGTATGTATGTATGTATGTATGTATGTATGTATGTATGCATGTATGTATGTATGTATGTATGTATGTATGTATGCATGGATGTATGTATGTATGTATATATGTATGTATGTATGCTTATGTGTGCATGTATGCATGTAGTTATGTATGCATGCATGTGCATATATGTATGCATGTGTGAATATATGCATGTGTATGTATATGTGTGCTTATGCATAAAGTTTGTGTGTATGTATGTATGTATGACTTGTATGTATATGTGTGCTTGTATGTATGCACGTATGTATACATGTATGCATGCATGTATGTGTGCATGTGTGAATGTATGTATGTACGTGTATATGTGTGCTTATATATAAATGTTTGTGTGTATGTATGTATGTATGTATGTATGCATCTACGTATGTATGTATCTAAGACACTGCTGTTGTCTGCCTGTCTATCAGTGTGGCTGTGTCTGTCTTAGAGCCAATGTACCTTCCGTATTGTCCAGTGGCGATCAGTGAGGGTCAACTGACGTCCATTCAAATCTACAGAGGAACAGATGCCCTCGGTATATCAATTGTTGGAGGAATGGACACGCCGCTGGTATATAATAGTCTATAGTTTACTCCTAAATCCACTTTTAGACTTTATCATTAAGGACTGCTTTTAGTCTATAGTCTCAAAGTTCACCTTTAGTCTACAGAACTCAGTCAGTCAGTCAGTCAGACTCTGTCTGTCTGTCTGTCACTCAGTCATTCAGTCTGTCATTCATTTACTCAGTCAAACATTCAGTCAGTCAGTCAGTCAGTCAAGCTGTCTGTCTGTCTGTCAGTCAGTCAGTCAGTCAGTCAAACACTCAGTCAAACATTCAGTCAATCAGTCAGTCAGTCAGCCAGTCTTTACTCAGTCAGTCAGCCAGCCAGCCAGTCAGTCAGTCAGTCAGTCAGCCAGTCTTCAGTCAGTCAGTCAGTCTCAGTCAGTTTACTCAGTCAGTCAGTCAGCCAGTCACTCAGTCAGTCAGTCAGTCAGCCAGTCAGTCAGTCAGTCAGCCAGTCAGTTTAGTCAGTCAGTCAGTCAGTCAGCCAGTCAGCCAGTCAGTCAGTCAGTCAGTCAGTCAGTCAGTCAGTCAGTCAGTCAGTCAGTCAGTCAGTCAGGAATTCAGTCAGACACTCAGCCAAACATTCAGTCAGTAAGTCAGTCAAAGAACCAACGCTACTATGGCCAGCATCGATAACTTTCTGATTGACTGCGCCTAGATGAACGTGATCATTCAAGACGTCACAACAAATGGAGTCGTAGATCGAGATGGTCGGCTGCAACCGGGCGATCACTTACTCGAAGTGGGTCAACACTTCAGCTCTCGCCTCTCAGGCATTTATTTAGCGCCGTTCGAAGAATCAGGTAATCGAATTGACTGGAGACTTGGAGAAACTGGAAGCATTTCCGTATCCCTATTGTGCGCTGTTAACAATTACATTAGACTAAGGGTAGTGTAGGGTAGGGTAGGGTAGGGTAAGAAAGGGTAGGGTAGGACAGGTAGGGGAACGAAAAGGCAAGGAAAAGAAAGGAAGGAAATAAAATAAAAGGGAACTTATATTAACTTATAACAAACTTAGTAACGTAATAGAACCCTACATCATTTGAAACACGAGTGCTGGACTAGATATTTTTCTTGAACTTCTGAAGATCTATATAAAGTCAGTACTTTTAATTTCTAATAAATTATTTCAGTTCTGATATTCCGGATATTCATATGCAAGCGAGTTAATTCCGTTGACTGCATGTGTGTGTGTTTGATTATGCAGAGGCGGTAATGTGCATTCATGCATCTTAGACTTTGGTCTCATTTGTTCTGGTGTGATTGATTGGGTTGCGTATAGCTTTCGATTGCTTAATGAACTCCTGCTGTTCCACAAATTCTGTGGAATTCTTACAGGGGAACTAATTCAGTTAAATCATTCAGGTGAACTGATTCAGTTGAATTCATCAAGGTGAACTAATTCCGGTGAATTGATGCAGGTGAATGGCGTCGACCTGACGCGTGTGAGTCATCTGGAGGCTGTTCGGTGCCTCAGCCATCCATCGACCGTCTGTCAGTTGACCGTCTACAGGGAACCATACGACCATTGCCTATCCAGGGACATCGATCAAGGTCAACCAATAAATGAATAAATAACAGACTAAATAAATAAATAAATAATTCACTCATTCATTCATTCATTCATTCATTCATTCATTCAGTGAACCGACCTAACGTAGATCGGTCGGTCATTCTTTCAGTTAGCCACTCAGTCAGTCTTCTGTATGTGTCGCTCAGCTGGTCAGTCTGTCAGTTAGCAGTTAGTCAATCTGTAAGTCAGTTAGCCAGTCAGTGAGTCTCAATCTGTCAGTCAGTCGGTCAGTATGTCCGTTTGCCAGTCAATAAATCTCTCGGTCTGCAAGACAGTTAGTCTGTCAGTCTTTCAGTTAGCTAGTCAGTGAGTCAGTGAGCCAGTCAGTGAGCCAGTCAATCATTCAGGAAGTAAGTAAGTCAGTAAGTAAGTAAGTATTTTCTTTATTGAGAAGCACTAGCAAACGCACAGCACTGTACATAGCAGTCAGTCCGTCAGCCCAGTCAGTCAATCAGCCTGTAAGCCAGCCAATAATCTGGTCAGTTCGCCAGTTGTCAGTTGTTTTTGCATCCTAATTTTAACTATCTGACTATAAAATAACTTTGTTTTATACAGAACTACTGACGGTGATCCTTTCAAAACCGCCCGGGGAACAACTTGGGATTAAGCTTGTTCAGAAAAAGTAATATATGCTTTATTCCATATACCAATAAAATTCATTTTATTTATTTATTTATTGAATTTATCACTAGCTCAATGTCACTAACTCTGAATGTGAATCCAAAGAGACAGGTGCACGAAAACAACTTGTGCAGCTTCGTTATACAGAGTCTGCTCAACATCCTCGAGCCGCAATCATTAGATGACAGACCTGAGCACTACCGAATGGATCACTGTGCCAAGCGACCTATTGAACTGCATTTAGAATCTATTCTTGCACTGATAAAACAATGCAATACAACTGTAATTTGTATAGTGATTAGAACGGATTAGAACGGATAGTAGAAATTGTCAGATACTATTTGTTCAATTTATTCTCGTATGTCCAATTATATTATTGACTAATTAACTCATTTGAATGCCTGCCTGGCTGATTAATTAAATTAATAACTAACTGAATAATTATAATAATTATTGTCCGGTTGTATGTCCATATACAGCTATTACCTTCGCAATTTCTGCTAACATTATGTTACATTAAGGGAATTTGTGCAGGGATCAATTTTTCATTAAATGCTGCCCTGTGGAATATGTTTTATAATAAACGAAATGACTTATTCCCATACTCGAGATAAGCCAATGGCTTTTTCAATATTGTTTTGACCACGACGATGATGATGGTGATGATATTATAGTGATGATGATGACGACGACGACGAAAACGACGATGATGCTGCTGATGACAGTAACACGTATGAGCAATAACGATGACAGTGATAATGATTATTATGGCTATTAATTTGATTGTTTTATTATTACAATCACAATCAGTATTTTTATTCTAAAGTATGTCTCATATATTTTTCCAGAGGCTTACCTGGAATCTACATATTAGACATTGTAAGTACATCGTCTGACTGCTCATAAGCTTCATACGATTTTTACTATCACACATAACAACAGTTCAAAGCGCTGACAGTTAACATAGTTAACACGAAATTCCTTGTTCAAGCAGTCCTACTGTAACAGTTACATAGGCTGCACTATACAGCAAGCTTAGAGTATCCTAATATACTGACCCGGTTAGCTTCATTGGTGAGAGCTTACGTCCCATGTGCCTCGCGTGCTGATGCCAGTTCGTCTCCCGATGCTGGCTTATTTCATAGATTTGAATATCGGGCTAGCACGGTCCGTACCCGGGAACCTTAATTGGCGTGACACCCATTCAAACGGGCAACGGTGGCGAATGATCTCACCAGACCAATGCACTTAGAAAATGCACGGTCGAGCCACATGGTCGCTATAGACTGTCTTTCTTTCCCTATCTGTATTTTTTGCATGTTTAGGTGTCCCTATTTAGCGGGATCCATGATCCCTTCTGGGCCTCCTTGTAGCCAGTATATATGTCAAACCGTTGCCTTACTGTTTCATTGTTCATTTTTCTCTTCTGATGGTTACAGAAATAAATGATTGATTGATAGAAAACGTGTACATTGACATTGACATACAAGGGCACATCTAAACCTTTCATCCCTTCTATTACCTTTCCTCACTTCTCGTCTCTTCCTTTACCTTTCTTTCCATTTCTTATCCTTCTCTCTTTTCTTTCTCTTTCTTTCCCTTAACTTCCATTTCCCTAAACTTCCCTTTCCCCCTACTTTTCCTTTCTCTTTCCTTCCTTACCATTATTTTCATTGCCCTGCCTTGCCTTCCTTAACTTTAATTCTCTTCCATTCTCTTCCTTCCCTCCCGCATCTTTCCTATGTTGCCTTGCCCTGACTTGCTTCGCATTGTCTTGCCATGCCTTGTATTGTCTTGCATTGCTTTGATTTGCCGTGTCGTGCCTTGCCATGCCTTGCCATGCCTTGCATTATCTGGTTTGGCATTGCATTGCTTTGCCTTGCCATGCCTTACCATGCTTTGCCATACCTTACCTTGCCTTGCCTGGTCTTGCCTTGCCTTGCCTTACCTTGTCTTGCCTTGCATTGTCATGCCGTGCATTGTCTTGCCATATCTTGCGTTGTCTTGCCATGCCATGCCATGCCATCCCTTGCCTTGCCTTGCCCTACTTCCTTTCCTTCCTAGCCTAACATTAAATAGTTAAATAGTTATTCTTAGAGAGGCGCTATATAAATCTTTAGATACAATACAATTACCTTAGTTTCTTTGATCTGAGGCCGACGTGCATTGCGTTGTCGTAGATCAGCGGAGGTATCGCCCATTGGGACGATCGCCTTCGACCGGACGATCGAATCCTTCGAATCAACGACACAGACACAACGAATGGAACACAGGAACAGGCAGTCGATATCATACAGGTACACATACACACATACACATACACACACACACACACACACACACACACACACTTGCACATACACACGAGGCGCCATATAAATAATTATAGCACTATTACGCATTGACGTGATTACGCTTCTACACTTCCTTACTATTCGTTCACTGACTTGAAGTGAATAAACGAGTGGCTGATTTGTCGCTTCATTACTCATTTACATCTTTCTTTAGGCCATTGGCTGTTAATTCGTTTCTAAGTTCTGACAGCTATGCATTCGATTGTTTGCCAGATGAAGTCAGGTCATCAATCAATCAATCAATCAATCAATCAATCAATTTCGTTTATTCACAAACCAAGCTGACAGGTCGCAACTTGTTAATGTCAGTCAGTCAGTAAACAGGCAGCCATTCGGTCAGTCAAACGTTGATCAAATTGTAATTGTAATTGTAATCGAACATTTATATAGCGCCGCTCAAAAATCAGCAGCGCTCTCGACCTGCGTCAGTGCCTGCATCAGGGAACAAGAAAGTCTTAAGACGTCTATGGAACTGGGAAGGAGAGAGGCTAGTAACTCAAGGCGAAGAGACTGGGGAAGAGAGTTCCAAGCTGATGGGCCAACACGGGCAAAGCATATCATGTCATTCATTCATTCTAAGAATTTATACATAGCTCACCAATTAGTGACTCCAGTCGGCCATCCAGCCATCATGTCAGTCAGTCGGAGTGTGTTCTTTTTAGAATAGCATGGACTCTGTTGAGCTATTAATATCTCGGTCATCATCAGCTTCGCATGTCGTTCCATTGGACAACGGCGTAGTGATTCACAACGGAGACACGGGTTCAATTTCTGCCATGTCGATGCCGCCGCGCAGTCGGGAGAAAGTCATCAGCATAGTCAAGGTAAGAGACCGACAGACAGAAAGGCAGACACAGACAGACAAGGAGCTAGATAGGCAGACAAATGAACAAATAATATATAGACGAACAGACAGTCGGCAGACATATGCAAACATCGAATAGGGAAACTAATAGAAGACAGACAGACGTACATTGAGAAATAACACCAGGAAGAGGGACAAATGGACAGACAAACAGACAGACTTGCAGCTTGTCCCATGTCTATTCACTTAGCGGTTTCTATGATACCATTGAAGTCTTCCGCTGTTCCGCATTGCTTACCAAATCTCCGGTTTCAAATGGAACCCTTGAACGGGTACTAAGAACTCCAGTTCCATTTCGATTGGTGCATTAAACATGGCGTCATAGGAGTCCCAGTGAGATAGACAGACAGACAAACAGCAACAAACGGACACAGACACAAGGAATCAGAGAGACAAATCAAATCAAATCATTTTTATTGATCCATCCATTGTCCAGAGCAGTTACAGATGATTATGAAAATGCAAGACAGTGTTATGTAGGGTCTACATTAACCGAAAATAATACAGACAGAGACAATTGTAAGTACATTGAAGAATCTCAATTGGTACTGGAGAGAAGGGTCAATAAGGGAGACCTAAAGGGAACCTAGGTCCGCTGAGTAAGGCCCCCATTTCAGTAAAAGGAGAAAGTGGCCAATACCCAAGTACAAACAGTAGGCTATAGTGCATCAGCAAATCAATTAATGACAGGTGGCGGATAAAACATAAAGCCTAATTCATTGAGTAATTCAGTAATAGTCAACCAATAATCATAAGAGGATCAATTAGTGTAAGAATCTATACCAAAGTGGATCTTAACTATTCAGTTATAGCAATAATATTTAAATTAACATATTAATATGGAAAAATATAAAAATAATGAAAATAATATGTTTAAAAAATACAGGAAAGAGTCATAATTATGCGCATAATAGAAGAAAAGTCCATAGAAAAAACGAGACAGACAGATATGGAGACAAACTGAGAGGCACAGATCAACATAATGACAAGGAAACAGAGAGAAGGCGAGATTTATATAGCGCATCTTCATATATTTCAGCCAGAGGACCGATACAATTCTTTGCTGGTCCTGAGACGTTGAAGCAGCGCTGTCTAATATGTTAAAAGCTCTATATCAATATCTACATGTAGCCTACACCGTGATTCAATGAAAAGTATGCCAAACTTTGTATTTGATATAAGTACTTCTAACATGAAAACAGTATTTAATATTTTTTTGAAGAAACTCTCAGTAGTATGGTTTGATTGTTTAATTAAAGAAGATGATCAAAATGTCCTCCTTTTGCCTGCACGCAAGCCTGGAGGCGCTGGCGCCATTGGGCAACAGCATCGCCGACAAGGGCAACGTTTTCTTCAGTGCGCGCTGACCTTCGTCTGCCACTACCAATGACGCGGTCGACTGACCCTGTAACACTAATTTTTTGAAGCAATTTATCTAATCCGCTTCTGGTCCAATGTTTTTATGGAAACTCTGGTAGAAATTGACGGCTGCTGTAATTCTTGGATTCCCTCAAACCTTTTATCATGTGTAAATCTTCTTTACTAAAGGCATTTTTTCGGAAATTGCTAGTTTCTTGTTTATGTTTTCTATCGTATTATCGTCTGCTTTTTTGAGTAGGAAATATAAACCGGAAGTCATTAAAATAAAAAAGTAAGTCTGTGGCTCTGTGCATATTCTTATTTTGAAAATATTATTAATACAATTTAATTCAAGTTTTAATATTTGTTTATAAAGTTTGGCTTACTTTTTATTGAATCACCGTGTATGTGTACATATATATGCATATATTCATAATATTGCATAGCCTGTGCATTTAATTCTATATATATAATAGTCGATAATTATAATATCTGCTCAAAGACAAAACCTTTAGACGGCAATTGTTTTAAAAGGTTGTATGTTTGACTAAAAGCATGAAAACAACACTATTATTAATTTGTTATGCTCTCTTCCTATAATATTATATATATATATATATATATATATATATATATATATATATATATATATATATATATAATATAGCATATATAATTATTAGATTCCCAGAAAAATGGAAGAAACATTAAGCGGCAGATGTGAAAACGTTGCGTGTATGACACTAAGTGGTGACTGGAACGGCGCGCTATATAAATATCCAGCGAAGTACATACATTTACATGTATATACATAATATATATGTATATATATACATTTATACAAATATATTATAATAATACATAAATATCATAGGCCTACATATGCTTGTTTGTTTGTGTATGATGTGTGAATCATGCATCTATGCATAATAAAGTGTTTATTTTGTGGACAATAATATTGTCTGTTATTTCGTTGTAGAAATCGTCCGATCCACTTGGTGTTTCGATCTCCGGTGGACGAGGTTCTGGAAGCTTCGACACTCCCGTTTACGTCACCAGTCTGTCGACCAGCACATGGCAGTTCTCCTCCGAACAACTCATGGTAAAGATCAACGAAACGAATGACGCGCGAATCCACAGTCGTTGGATTATTGTTGCAGCGTGCTACCGGATTGACCTGGATGCAGGCCCGGGTTAACCATTGGTGCACACGGAGCACGTGCTCCAGGGCCCCCAACGAGAAAGGGGCCCCCAATCCCAAATAAGAGTAATTTTTTCTGCATCTCAAAACGCAAATTGAATTCACTTATTCACTTTTGGTGAAAAAATTGAATTCATATTTGTTAAAGTACGGCGACAAGTCACATTATTTTCCACTCAGCCTTAAACTTCTCAGATATGACTCTGGAGTTAGCTTGGGCGAGGCTATTACTAGTCAAGGGAGTCTAGACTGACCACGCTTCGGTATACGTATCTCTGTTTGTCTTTGTACCTATCTCTTCGTTCTTCTCCTCTTCCTGCCGTGGACTTTGAACAGCATGCCTTTCAGCCAAGGGTTCCTCTATAAACCAGGGGTCCGTGCTTCAGCTCACCGGGCGAACCAGGTTCAAGCCACGACTGGCGGCCGCCTAGGGTCAGAAGTCAATGTAATTTGAACTATTATCATACGTATCCATAGCCTTTGGGCGTTCATGCATATGTGTAAGTAAGTATAATGTATGTGTTTGCGTACTGTATGTATGAATGTATGTATATTCTAATACATATATATATATATATATATAAATGTATATGTACATATAATATATGTAGTATGCATGTAAGACAGAGAGCCGTCTCTCTCTCATTCGTATCTATCTATTATTCAATCTATCTATCAGTCGTTAAATCTACAGCTACGGTAACTTTGCTGTAGTTTTAGTCATTATAAGTTAAACTTAAAGTATTGAATAAAATAATCATTCAATAATGTCGAGCACTTGCAAGTACATGTATGCCAGAGGGTTTTTGAAAGGGCTGAAAAGCTTGAACAAGGAAGCTAAATCTCAGTGTTAACTAGCACCCCAAAATTGCCGACGTTCTTTCAAAGTAGCCTAATAGTACTGCATGACAGTCTGCGTCTGATTATGATAGTGTGTCTTTGACTGTGATTGGAGAGGCTAGTGATGATAGTGAGCCGGAAATAGTCGGCAGATCGATCGCTGACGAACGTGACGATGATAATTTGAGTTCTAAAGACAGGGTATACATGGAAATGAAATGTTTGCAACTTCAAGTACAATTCAGTTTATCAACGCCTAATTGTGAAGCAATGTCTATTCCTTATGAAGCCGCAAAATCAGAAGTTATGGCAGGTTATCAGTCTCAAAGTTACTCATCCGAAAAGGCTATAGACAAAGCAGTCGCAGAAAGTATATCAGTTTTATGTAATTATACTACTAGTTGTATAATGCTAATTATACTATGCAAAGGGATTGCTCTGATGTGAAAATACAAGGTAAGATTTCATTCTGTAAAATATATATTCGCCCTACAATGTTATTTCGTAATTTTTAGATTCTTTCGTAACATTGTATTTTCAAAGTATATCTGTCACCCGTGTCATTTCTTTCTGAGAGAGGCCTACTTTTTAGAGGCGACAACGAACGATCGGTTCTCAACACAACGGAAAATTGTAATGAAGCTATTATGCCTGAGTAAAATTGATATGCTTAGGCTACTATTATTATTATTATTATTTTGTTGCTGGTTGGAGCCTGAGCAGACTTGAATATTACTAAATAAGGGAAGGGGAAAATAGGGACGGGCGGGAGAGGAGGAGAAAGGGAAGGGAGGAGGAGGAGAAAGGGGAGGGAGCGAGGAGCCGGAAAAAGTCGGAGGGGCCCCAACATGATAGAGTGCTCCAGGGCCCCAGGGCCCCTTAACACGGGCCTGCCTGGATGCCGCATGATTATTCATTTATTCAAGATGTTTTCCAATCAACAATGAATTGAATGATTATTTGTGACGATGGATGAAAACGGAAACTATTCTTCTTCTTTTTGATTATCTGCCTCTTATGCAGGTTCAAATGTCACTGGTCTCATTGTTGGGCGGCTGGGCCTCATCTTTCAGCTTTTTGCATCCACCTGCCATCATCTAATCCAGCATCATCTGTCTTGGTCTTCCTCTTGTCCGCCTCCCTCCTCTCCATTTTTCCTTCGATGACATTGTTAGTAGTGAGTCTTCTCTCAGCCCATCCCACAAAGAGTTTGTGCCTTCCCACCAGAGGATACTTAGCGACCTTACTGTGTGAGGGCACGCAGCTGGTTGCTCGGCCGAGCTGACCCAGGGCAGTGGAGCCTCCGGTTTGGCGGGCAATAGAGACCAGGGACTCACTGGCGAATTGTCGCCTTGCGGACCGAACGCGTTGGACGTACCTCCGTGCTTGGTCCGATATGGGTAATGGGTAAGGCTAGGTTTATCAGAGATTAATTTCTCGGATCTTTACTGCGCATTATAAACGTGGAGTACAATACAACACACAACACAACACAATATACTGGGGCGCGGTGGTTTGGGGGTATGTTCGGTGCCTTGCAGCTGGAGGGTTGCGGGTTCGAATCCACCTCAAAGCCGCTGCGTAGGGACCCTGGACAAGTCCTTCACTCGCAATTGCTCATGCGCTTCGGCGTGAAACTCCGACTACAGCAGTAGTCGGGAGCGCCTCTGAATGGGAAATCTGGTTGAGGCGCTATAACAAGTGTTCAAATACAATACAATACAATACAATGGGTATGGCATTTTCATGAACGCAGTAGAGTAACCATTCTTTGCCTTCCCTTATCTTATACTACTGCCTTGCTTTACCTAGCCTTACCCTGCCTTACTCTACCCTTATTTACCTGTAGAACTGATTGGCTAGTCGCTGGTTGTGTTGTTTCGATGGCAGAGAGGTGATGTGTTGTTGGCCATCAATGGTTTCAATCTGCTGAATCTGACTCATCTGGAGGCTGTTCAGCTGATGAAGTGCTGCTCCGCTGGATGCGATCAGGTCCTTCTACACGTCCTTCCCGGCACCGAGACCTCCGACGGTCCTGGCAACTTCCGACCCTCGTGGAAGTTCTGGCTGTCCGTGCCGCCGTAAGTTATTCACGCTCAAGAAACTCTTAATCCGGTTTGTCAACCGGATTGTTTGAATAAACGAAAATAAAAAATAAAAAAATCAATTAATAAGCATAAATATCGGAACTTTGCCGTGTCTCATCCTCCTCTTTCTCTCTCTCTCTCTCTCTGTCTGTGTCTTCTCTCTCTGTCTGTTTCTGTCTCTATCACCTTCCCTCTCTACCTTCCTTTCTCTTTTCCTATCTCCCTCCCTCCCGTTCTGTCTGTTTGTCTGTCTCTCTCTCTTTGTCTCTTTTCTCTCCCTCTCCGATTGCGGCCTAGTTTTGATGCGCTGTACACTGATGCCTTGTAGATGTAATTCATACAACGGCGTAATAGAAGTTGCTAATGAATAATAATCTTGTCTTATCTTACCTGATCTGACCTTACCGAATCTGACCTTACCGTATCTTACCTATAACCATATCTTTCCTAACGTTGCGTTATCTAAATCATTAATAAAATCTGCCATATAATGGCATATATACAGTATAAACTTGCTTATCCTAGTTTGACTGTTACTTGGAAGGATATGTTACGCGATGAAGACCGTTCAGCTGGATAGGTCTCCACTTGATTCCCTTGGCTTTTCCATAGTCGGAGGTTATTCCAGTCAGACTGGCACCGTTCCGGTCTTCGTTAAGTCTGTCGTTCGTCACGGTCCAGCGGGCAGAGATGGACGACTCAAGTAAGTTACACGTGACCCTGTGTTTATACCGGGTTTGGTCGGAAAGAAATAGACATGAGTTCGAAATTGTACACGTAGAAATAAGAGCTCAGAATTAGAGATATAAAGTCAAAATTCTAGCCATGGGTTAACGTTGGAGGCCTCAGTCCAGAATAGGAGACAGGAGTTCCGAAGCTGAAACATGAGCTAAGAATCGAAGATAGGCCTATAATAGCCTACAGTTCAGAATTGAAAACATGATTTCAGAATTCGAAACACAGATGTTCGGTGCTTGCAGCGCGGAGATACGATCTTGCATTTAAAGTAAATATAAGGTGTAGGCCTAACTGATCTTGTGTTTAGCATTATTCTGTCCGAAATTGGAAAAAATATCTTGTTTTATTCCATGACTGATTCAGAATTCACGTAAATTTAATCCAATTGCCATCGATTCTTTCAGAAGTGGAGACCTGATTCTATCCGTCAATGGAACATCTACTGATGGTCTTAGTCACCGAGACGTCGTCCTTCTTCTGACCTCTGACTCCATCTGTTCAGTCCGTCTGTCCGTCGTCTCCTGGCCAGGATCTTCCATCTGAACTCCAGATCATTCGCCCATGCGTCCCATTTTTGAAACCTGGTACATCGACCACGACGAGGGAGTCGTTCTGAATAGGTTACGTCGGAGTGAAATTGGGTCGGCAGTTCTACTTGTGGCGGTCTGTTTTGCTACCAGCATTGGATGGGCATTAGTTGGAACCCAAATGGGTTCTGCTGGGGTCCCAAATAAGAATAAGGGCCGTATATTTGAGTCCCGTGTGGGTATGGTGGTAGGTTAACCGGTAGTGGAGGACACCAACGATATTGCATCATCATTCATCAATGTTACTGTATGAGCCGGTCACTAACCCTTACCCTAGCCCTGAGGCAGCCATGGGTATGAAGTGTTAGCGACTTCATTTTCTTAGCCTCGGAATATATGGTCGGAGTGGCCAGCCTCTGCTTAACCGCCTCATCTTTCCACCGTTAGTGTACAGACAGTGTACTCATTATAGCTGCGTTGGCTAGAGGGCACAGGCGTAGCAGAAATCCCCAACCAAATTTCTGCCCTGATAGAACGCAGACCAAAGTCGTAGTAATTGCCACTTTGACGCACGCACGCCATCAAGTAAAGTAATTTACGACATTCTTAGGCCTACACTGATAGCTACATGTAGTCGTTATTGAGCAATGCAAACGTTACATGTAGCCCAGTTTTCGGATCAATGATGTCTAGTTTGCGCTTTATGCAAAGATTCCTGTCAAAGCGGATAACCGAACAACAGGCCTTGACGTTAAACTATTGCCAACACAAAAATAATAAGCTACATGACATTTGTATCTGTGTTAACAACTACTGGACAGGCTAAAAAAAAGCAGCTCGCATACACAGATGCGTTGATATCAGTTTGTACGTATGTTGATGCACATGCACTCATGTTTACGTAGCATTGCTCTACACTACAGGAACAGAGACCTAGACTGTATATACTTAACAATGACATCTGTTGTGTACAGGGCGATTCATTACAGCAGATATATCTCAATAATGTCACAAAATCCTTGGTACCTTCTGCAGCATATCTACACTTATTAGGAAAGCGTATAAGTTCTTCTTCGAATGTAACATTCGTGATCATGACACATCTGGGCTCACATCTGCTGTGCAACATATGATGTCAATCAATCAATCAATCAAAGAAACTTGATATAGCGCCCCTTCAAGATATCTACTCAGAGGCGCTCCTGTCCAACCACGGCTGAAAAGAGTAGTTTTTCAGAGAGGTATAAAATGCAGGTAAATAATTCCTAGGTAGGAGACGGAGCTCTAGAGGAAGCACATTCCAGATATTCGGTGACACAACCGAGAAAGCCCGATGTTGCATTATACGTTTGTCGATATGAGAGCTTGGCTTAGAGGTACTTATTATTAGTCAATGTCGTTCTCAGTCCCTATGACATGGTGAGAACAGAAGGATAACGTCACGAACCGTTGCTTCTGTCTAAATATTGTCTGGCTCATAATTCTGTGCAACACGTCCTGTCGATCTGAGAGCTTCGCTCTGAGGTAGGCCTACTCGAGGCTCTTGTTATTCCGGTCGCTTTCCGATGAGGGGACAGAAATATCGTGTGACGGGATGTTACTTCTGCTCACGAACGTCTTTGCTTAAAATAAGAATTCCATTGAATAGAATTGGGGTATCTGCCTTCAGTCAAGGGACCAGTTCCGAATAACCACAGTTTGCTAGTACCGAAGCCACCAGAGACATGGGGCCTAGATGTGGCAGGCGAAAATGCCAAAATGCACGAGTGAGAGACGTCGATCAATTGTCTAAATTTGGAACCCTTTATGTCCGGTTATTTCTAGTTCATTACGTCATAGGCTACACCACTGAAGTCTAAATTGTTTAGTTATTTTATGTCGGGAAAAGTTCTAAATCCTGAGCTTACTATGTCGGCGTCAAGTTTAAGCTCTAGTTCTTTAACTTGAACAAAAGCTGCTTAAAATAAATAAAAGTTAGCTATCAAGCGAGGTAATTGATCTCGTGACATTTTCCACAGTCAAGAGCTGAGCTAAGACCATCTGGCAGTCATGGTAACTGAAAGTTACACATAATTCTCGAGCAGATTCAAATGTCGTACGTAGTCCGAAGGCCAACAGTTTTTTTGGTGACAAATCTAGGTCTCTAATTATGTCGCTAAATTCATTCTGCGTAATCATGCGCGGCTTTCGGAGGTGATCTCAGGGCAAAATCAGGAACGTTTGATGTTAAATACCCAAAAGATTTTTCTCTGTAAGACTGTAATCATCCCATAATAACTCTAGATTCCATTGAATATTCTGTTGGCGGCTAAGAAATGGGAGTCCTTCGCCACGAGGTAGCCTACTAGGCGCATTGCATACGGTGCATCAGTAAACTAATTAAAAATGAATAAAGAACTTTCACACAGAACTTAGGCTAAATCAGAGTCATCTCACCTTACGCTGACATAGTGATCAAGACAATCGAGTTTTAGTAACGACGTCAGCTATTGTGACAAAAAATACGTCATTTTTATTTCATAATGTCTAATAAAACCTGCACTAATATGCACCAAACACAGCAACCATAATATTATACGCTCTGGGCACACTAATATGCACAAAACAGTGCATCCATATACGCCCTGGGCACACTCAAGTGATTTTCTGAAATCACACTGAAGAGCAAACGTTAAACTTTAAACATTCCGCTGAATTTAGCAAATAAGAATCACGAAGTCTTATCGAAACCCTGATAATATGCTATAAAAGTCCACGGTGGAATCTGTTTGCACTTTATCTTTTGACCTCGCTTAAACACCTGTCTTTTGTCAATGCATATTATAACTCATGCAAATCGTGTTTTTCTTATTTACAATATGGGTACCTATTATCGTTACACACCGTGCAGATTTCTGATGGATAAAACCCCGTAGTGTTTGGCTATCATGAACCTACAGACTCAAAGTCTGTACCACACGGGATGACTTTCCTACACAGACTTAGTTAGATTTTAGTTAGATTTGTATCTGTGGCCTACGGATGACTTTCCTACACAGACTTAGTTAGATTTTATTTTTTTTATTAGTTAGATTTGAACCTGTGTTCTGAGGATGACTTTCCTACCTGTATACGTTGCTGAGGGAGATGGTAACACTACAATTGTACAATTAGGGTAACACTACAATTGTACAATTATCTTCTTTTTTATCCATTTCTAAGAGCAAGCCCATAATCCAATCGCCAAATTTTCCACCGAGCGATCCTTTTAAAGGTCATACCATCCTGTCTGCCTGTGTCTGCCTTTAACGACATGAAACATGAAATGCTATGATATTAGAACATTGCACAACACCGGAATGGGCTAAGAGGGCCACATTCTGTATTATTGCATGCCCATATGAGCACGTGCATGCACAGTTGCACACATTTAATTAGCGCATTTAATACAGAGCTACAGGTAACTACAAGTTTGAACTGAACGGCTATCATACCTTTAAATTAAACAGTTTTCACAATATTAAACACACGGGTTTCGAGAAATACGAACACAGATCAACTGTTCGACATTCATGCATTTCCCTGTTGCGTTGCTGAGTACACGGTGAATTTAGGTAAAACTAATTAGGCCTACATGCTGGATGTATAATTGACACTATAATAAAAGCGTGTTATGTGAAATGCTCAATTCTTGCACCTATGCCTTTATAGAAAAAGAACCATTGCCGAGTCTTTACCAATCAATTTGACAATGGTCATGCAATCCCGGGCCGTAAGGGTTGGTTCCAATAAGTTTTACATCGTGTATGTACCTAGCACTAGCATTTATTGTCCATAGGGCGATTAGTATAAATGTATCGTCAATGGCACAACAGCCGTCATGCATTCTGTTACATTTGTGACGAGTGTAGGCCTACGCTTAGCCCTCAAAGTCTCAACATGACTGCACTTCATAAGAAAGCGCTTGAGCTTCGGTTACAAAATTGATGATCAAGACAAAACCTGGGTTCTTTACATCAGCTGTCGATCTCAGTGCTTGGCTTAGAGGTACTCATAAGTCAATTCCATTCGCAGTCCCTGTGACATGCATGGTGAGAACAGAAGGATCACGTGACGGATTGTTACTTCTGTGTGTCCATTGGCTGGCTTCTCTGCTAAAAAAATAGGCAATCTAACCCCAAATAGCCTTCAGTCAGCCTACCAATGCCGCAAGACGAGAGTTTGACAGTACCGTAGCCACCGGAGACATGGTGCCTAGATGAGGCAGACGAAGACTCCACACTGCACACTATAAATCTTACATACAGTTGCAATTTATAACCCAACACAGTAGTAACTAATCCCAGCAACGGTTCATAAATAATCGCAAGTATGACAAGTTTCTTGAACAGTGCGCTACTCAGTAATAATTGTTGTTAGCAAAATTTGGTCGAAATCCAAGAGGTCTCGTAATTCTTAAAGCTTGTTCAGGCATGAGAATCGGTTATTAGTAAGGAAGACCATCGGTCAGGATCGACTTTATAGTTTCCGCTATTATGACCTCGTTCCTCTGGGTCTGGCTTCCTGCTCTTGCCTGTCCTATACCCTGGCTTGACCTCTTCCTCCCAACTCTTCACGTTCCCTATATATTTCGTCGGACAGCGGCTATCTACTTTGGTCAGCTAGACTGGATATATATTGTCTTTGTTGTCTGGACTGCCACCCAGTGTATCCATCCCGATCAACCACGACCCTGTCTACGAGTAGGCTTCTCTGGCCTCCTGCCTCGATGACTTTTCAAACTGTGCTGCAGTGGCAGGAGTGCTCATCACCTCAAAGCTGTATTCTGACATCTGATCCGATTGCCTGTTACTCAGACTACCCAAAAATATTTCACTGTGTATTAATAGCTGAGCCTGGCCAACGCTCTGGGCTCTGCCTAACTCAATTCTGATCATCGTGACTGTTTTCATAACCTTTCCTGTTTCTCTATTGCCTTTACATTACTCTAGCGCCTTTTTCTGCTCTGTGATAGATTAAAGTATTTGCAGATACGTCAATGCCCGGACCGGGTAACACAAATCAGTAGCAATCGACAAGGTGGATTGGAGAAGTGACTGACGGCGAACCCTCGTGCGTACATCTGGACTGAAGTCTGTGTGCACCTTTCGAAGGTCACACAGAGAGACTGAATCTCTACTGTTAGAATATCCATAGAGAGATCCATCTCCCGGAGCATAATTTATCAATTTTATTGAATTAGAACTACAGCACGAAGTCTGCATACTAGAACTTACTTCGTAAATAATAGTCAGCATCGTAAATCTACGAGTTAGATCTGAGGAAAAGGTCAACATCAGAATTTTCCCGACCGTCGACCACGCAAGAGGCGCAGTCGGATCCCAAAACAAAGTTTATACTTTAACCTTCCTGACGGAAGCGGCCATGATGAACCTCCTTTGAACAGCACGGATAATATGAACAGTTACTATCAAAAAGCCATTTTATGTCGACACTAGAAAGGGCGAGGACATTGGTGGTTTCATTGCAGCACAGCTTGAACTCTTGTAGAGACAAAGGGCATTAGGTTTCGATGGTATAGGCCAATAATAATTAACAAATGACAGCATTATTTCCGATTTCGAAATGAAAATCTCTACACGCACGAATCAGTCATAGATATTCGTTACTAAAATTTCAATTTAGGACACTACAGGCACTATGCCTAGGCAGAATCTTTTTCTTGGTGTCTTAAGAATACATATTGGCACTTTCATGGGCGTCCGCAGGAATTTTTCCAGGGGGACGCAAGCTTTTCAGTAGTTGTCACAGGGACTAAATATAGGGTGTCGAAAGCAACCGATCACTCCACCTGCTACGCTCGCTCCCTCGGCTCTGGCTACCTCTCGATCCTCTGGCGCGGATCCCAACATGCGAAACAATTCATAGACATTCGATCATTGTCAAAAATTAAACTATTATGATAATATTAAATTTTATATGACTGAAATCTGACCTTATTCTTGAAATAATAATTGCAATCTTCTGGGTTCTTGTCCAAACTGATTTGTCACTCTATCTATGAATTCGTCTTTGTATGATGAGTGTAGGCCTACATCGAAAAAAATTCAGACAACAAAGACCAGGTAAGACCTGATAAACGGTCGTCACTGTCAGTTCCAACGAAATTGTCCAAAAGTGTTCCTAGTTTCCGTTCATGTGACACTGCCCGACTGACTCACAAAGCGTACCGGTAGTTGTAGGCCTAGAAGTTTCAGTTTAACGACCCGTGCGACAACAAAGATCAATAAATTCGCATTCCTCCTTCATCCAGGCTTGGAACTGGTTCAGAAGCTAGCGGGTTATGTTTAAAAAGTCTGGAAGAATCCTGTGTTAGCTGGCATGTAACTTCTAAGGGAAGAAGTTGATTACTTAGACAGAGACTGTGGCGCCAGCCAGTGTCAATTATATATATTTATGCCTATATCTATAGGCCCTATATATTTGTGTGTCTATATAATTATATAACGTCCTGACTACGCGGTTCACCGACCGGACCTGTTATCTCAGACCGATCGGCTAAACACAAGAGCCGCTGGTAAAAGGAATACGATACTAATTAGCCGTTCCGACTGAAAGCATTTCGCCGTCTCGAGGTTGCCAATATGAATTTCCATATTACCAAGAGAGAACTCTAGGCAGCACTAGGCTATACGTTAAATTTAAAAAATACGCCTAAGCAAAGATATAGGTCGAAATTGGGTTAATTTTAAATAATTAATTAGGGAATTTAATGTTTTTCCGATAATAACGTTGAAAATTGTGTTGTAGTAATCACAATAACCAAATAATCAAAATTTCTCTGCAACTACAAGCAAAATCCAGAGGGCGCATATGCGCCCCTTGCGCCCCCCTGCGGACGCCCATGGGCACTTTCGCTCCAAGAAAGCAGACCGTGCCAGACAGGTCAAAAGTGGACCATGCACAAATGCAACACTAGCCTACAAACACATATTGCAACGGTATGGATTTCCGAAATTTCCCGCCACTGCGCAAGCGTGGTTTTATCAAAACAACCGTTAACATATCACAACGCAGGCTTGACATTTTCTGCCGTGAGCTCCCAAGTGATAAATTGCGAAACAGTCATCCCGCAGTCATATTCTTTGTGGCTGTGATCAGTGCGTGTCAGCTAGGCCATTATATAGAAGTCCATGGCTAGGCGTCCCGAGGAACAGCTAAAGCTGATCAACGTATCTAACAAGAGGCAAATCATCCAACATCTCATCGACGTGACGTCATAGTAATTTCCAACGCAAACGCGCGCTCAACCAAGCAAACTATTGGTGCGATATCTTTACAAGTTACCCATCATCTTGATACTGAGAATAAACGAAACTGATTGATTGATTAATATCACGTTCACAGTCTTCATGCATGTATATATTAATCCCTAGATGTGAAAGTATACTCTTCGCACCAGTAGCGGCGCCAGAGGGGGATAGGGAGCTTAGCCCCCCTAACTGCGGCTCAGCCCCCCAAGAATGTGGGAAATCACTGCAAATCACAGGAAGGAGGTACAAAACGGAAGGGCTTGGAGCTTTAGTCCCCCAAACCTGAAATCCTGGCGCCTCCACTGCTTCGCACAAGAATAAACTTGCGGAGTGTTTCTCTTGCATGTAACTTTGCACGTAATTTTGGTAATTTATGGCTTTCCTTCTTAATTTTTTCCATTTAAATCCTCTGCTCTAATAGGTTTAATCAGGGCCGCATTGTGGTGGGGGTGGGCGGGGGGTGCTAAGTGTGCTGCAGCACCCGGGCCTGCAGTTTTAAGGGGCCCGCATTTCTGGAAGTGAAATGTTTTAATGTGTTATTTTGTTATTAACTTAACTCACTATTAAATCTCTCGAAAATGCTGCAACATCACTGAATACGAAGTAATAATTAATTTAATTACTTATAGTTATTTGACATAAATAAATAAATACGAAGTCACAATAAGGCCTGATTTAATTACTTATAGCTGTTTACCTGGCACCAAGGGCGTAACTTTTCCCCAGAGAGTGGTGGTGACCAATCCCCTCCTTCTGTATGTCTACTACAGGAAAGCTATAGCTAAGAGCAGGACACCGGCTCATCCACAAGCGCTACGTTAAGTCAGACTCAATGGTTGTCCAGAGAGTGTTCGATGGTGTACCAAGTCCAGTTGCAAAGGAAGTAAGTAAGTATTAGTATATCCTTTATTGAAATACCAACTGCTTACCGCAGCGTCGAAGCCTCACAGATACGCTACCCATTGTCCAGCTGCTACTGCGGCTTTTAAATGAATATCGTTAGGCCACTACTGTATTCTACCAATAATCGACGCTATGGTACCAATAGTCATTGTATTTTATTGTATTGTATTTGAACACTTGTTATAGCGCGGAAACTGAATCGGAGTTTCACGCCGAAGCGCAAGAGCAATTGCGAGTGAAAAACTTGCCCAGGGTCTCTACGCGGCGGCTTTGAGGTGGATTCGAACCCGCAACCCTCCAGCTGCAAGGCACCGAACATACCCCTACACCACCGCGCCCCAGTTGTATTGTAATGTGTTGTATTGTATTGTATTGTACTCCACGTTTATATTGCGACCGAGCCACCCGCAGTAAAGTACCGAGAAATTAATCTCTGATAAACCGACCGGGAATCGAACCCGGGCCGCCGACGTGGCGAGCGGGCTACTAACCCACTCGGCCACTCAGGATCCTTGCCCCAGAAAGTGGTGGTGACCAATCCCCTCCTTCAGTATGTCTACTACAGGAAAGCTATAGCTAAGAGCAGGACACCGGCTCATTCACAAGCGCTACGGAAAAAAGCTAAATGGTTATCCCGTAGTTTAGTTTGATAAATTATTTTAATATCTTCAATGCCTAACTTGACGCTGGTAAGTAAGCAGTCTACCATGCAATGTCCTTGATAATTGTCAACAATCCAGCTTCCATTTACGAGAACAAATTTCATCAATCGAACTTCTATTTAACTTAGAATTGTTTCATCAATCCAACCATAGACTGCAGTTAGAGCTTAGTCTACCACCGAAAGATGATAGGCCTACTGTAACATTGCAAGCACAATTACAACCTTTCTCCCTCTCTTTATAGGGCCTACAATGAATCGATCCATTTTCGATATGAATTTTATAATTTGACCTTTTAGGGGATTTAGGCTATACATAGTTTCTTCAATTTTAGTCCATCATTACACGTACCTTCAAGTTCTCGTATGTAAAACTGCGACACGAATTTCACAAAATTTGCCCAAAATCACGGCAATTCACGGCATTTTAGAGAACTTCACGGCATTCGCAGCTTCCATGACTTCGTGAATTTCTACTGTCCCTAACCATGGGGGCAAGATATACTGAATAATCTTGTGATTATCAAAAATTGAACGTGCAGCTACAAATGGAATTCTGCAGTAGGCCTACTGTTGCAAATTAACGACATTAGGCCTATTGGGACTCATGGTAGACGCAAGAACAAAAACTAATATTCTAGAATCTAGAGAGACGTGAGTGAATATAAATCCATTATTCGGGATTTATTTTTCCTTCGGGCAGAAGCAAAATCTTGCTCCACCACGGAAATTTCCCTTACGCCTGTGCTTCGAATCTAGGAAAACCCTTGCCTAACTACAGAAGCGTCTCGCAATTGGACCAACTCTGCTGCATTGCGTCTCCTCACTTCGCCGTGTCTGCGTGTCGTCTCCTCGTTTCTTCCGTGACTCTCCTCGACTGAGAGTGCCTGCGAGAGAGAATGAGTTTATGGACGCAGTGGCGTAACGAATGGGGGCCAGAGGGGGCAGCCGCCCCCGGGCGCAGCACCAGAGGGGCGCAAAATTCGCTTTCAGTAGTACACAGTACTATGGCAAGAACGATTAAAAGTCACCAAGAAAATTAAAAGGGGCGCAGTCATCAATCCTTGCCCCCGGGCGCTGAAACCCTTCGTTACGCCACTGTATGGACGTCTTGTGACAGCAATGGCCTTTGACGTCGTCCCTTTGTTGTTGATCCTGTGGTGATTGTCTTTGTGTAATTTCTTTGTGTCTCAGGACGAGTCTTGCCGGTATCTTCCGAGATGTCATCTATTTCTATCTTCCAAGCGGGTTCTTTGATGTTATAGTTGCCTTTATTCTCGCTATCTATACAACACAACTAGACATATTTACATTAATAAGAAGTGCTTTAACAATAATTTTTAGAAATTTTGTGGGAATTTTTTCTGAGTTTTTAAACTACTCATGTAAATTCTTATACACAATGTACCTACATACGTGTTGGCTATATAATTCACGAACTACTGTTTTGGTCAAAGAAGAGGAAATTCCCTTCTCTTAGAAAATCTTACCATCGTTGATCTCACCCATGATTATAACCACCTCCTTCTGCGGACCCGTGATCTGGAGGATATTCCTCAAATCTTTGATATTCCTTGTGTGTGGTGCAATCGACTCCGATGCGTCCACTTTCGGGAGTTTCCATAGCGCATTTTCACGGGCGCGCCAAAGTGTAACTTCCTTCTTTTCCACCGCTTTGCTCCGGTACGTCGCGAATCCGATAGGCCTATCTCCGGCGAGATAGCGTTTCCTGTCGGCGGCTTACAGGGGAGGAAGCAGTTCTCGATGTCCGTGTGCGTACGTCTTCCGTCACTGTATGTATCAACCGATTCAACCCCTCCCTTTCCTGTCTCAGGGTCCTAAACACAGGCACGTTCTCTTCAACGGGCATTATGAAGGTGTAAACTGGCGCTTATAATAATAATAATTTCTATCATTGCTGTATTTAGGCTACACTATAAATGGCCTATCCCAATTGATAAAATTTCTAAAAGAAGGTAATTTGATACAGGTTGTACACGAATTATATACAAAAAGGTGCAGTGATGGGCACTAAACTAATTTTCAGTTTAACTTAAACTATTCTCAGCCAAAATAGAACAGTTTAACTAAAGCTGACAACTAATTTTGTAAATAGGCCTAAGTTAACTAAACTAAAAAGAGTTAGTTAGACTTTTTCCAACTTTTTAACGAACTTTTTTAATAAACATTTTCACAATGGAGAGGGGTTTAGGGTAATGGTAACACTATGGCACGAAGAGGCAACGGACGCGGGATCGTTTCCTCTACCTCTATTATTATCGGTTGAGTATACACAAATAGCATTGTCAGAAAAAAGAGAATAAATAGCTTAAATAACAACACTTAACTAGGTCACTTAACTATTGTGGTAGAACAATGAATAACCATATTTAGATAACGCATTGTCAATTGGTCAATTGGTTCACTGAGTGCAGAGTCCTCCTCAGTCACCTGGCTTCACTGAGTGCAGAATCCCCTCAGTCCCCTGGGCTCACTGAGTGCAGAGTCCCCTCAGTCCCCCTGGGTTCACTGAGTGCAGAGTCTCCTCAGTCCCCTTGATTCCTCCCTTGATTCCCCATTGAGTCCCCCTTGAGTCCTCTGGCTGTCTCCTTTGAAATACTTTCAATGTCCCCACTTCAGTCCCCCTTTGAATTCCCCTAAGTCCCCTCTGTGTTCCCGGGGTCTGAGACTAGGGTTTATGCTTCCTGGGAAATATAAAAGGAAGCGCGATCAACAGTAGTTAACTCAATTGCCAGTTAGTCGTTGAGGGGCTCATTGTTCAGTAGTTCGCTACCGAGTTGACAGTGGGCTTCATTTTGCATTAATTAAGTCGTTGTTGAGTTGACACTGGTATTAATAAGAATTTGAACTGTTGAAACGTCTTCGTGTCGTTCTTCTCATCAGTGCCGGATTAAGGCATAAGCAAAATAAGCCATGGCTTAGGGCCCCGCAAGGTTTTGGGCCCCCAAATCCAGATAAATTAAATAAAATTGTTGTAGCAAATTCCTAATTTTGTATAATTTTAAATAATTTAGCGCTAGTAAGTTTTAGTTACGACTTACTGAATACTTACCCTAGTTGCAGATTCACACTCTCAGTCTGTACAGGGGTCCCTATATATTGACCGACGGCAGATGTCCGAGGCTAATATTTCCCACTCTGTGTCGACCATAATTTTTATTGATACGTTTTTGACACGGTGACCGGGCGCAAGCGGGTGAAAATTCTGAAATTACCTAAATTTAGTATAACGGAACATAATCATGGGCATACACAGGAATTTTTAGGGGTGGGGCAAAGAATTCTTTTTAGGGTGTCAAAGTTTTCAATTTTTGAGACGGGGACTGACGCGGGTGCCGAAAGCAACCTATCACGTCACCATCAGTAATAGGCATACTCGCTCCGACGCTCCCGCAATTATGGGTCTGGTCAGTATCTAGAAGGCAATGGTCTGGCGCGTATCCCAATAGCCGCCAATGCTTTTGGAAACATTTGACATGATATGAAACCAGTTAGCGTTCTGGGATCCGTTTTCAGCTATTTCTGAACGTTTATTTCAAACACAAACTGTTAAAAGTTTCAATGTTTTTATATATTTTAAGTTTTCAGGTTATCTTGACTAGTTTGGATAAAAAATAAAACTGGAAAAAAATCATACCAATTCATTGTTAAAAACCAAGATGATAAGTAATTTTTAATATTTGCAAAATCCGGGGGCGCAAGTGCTTCCTACCCGCCCTTCCGACGCCCATGTTTGGGGTTCGGGCCCCGGATGTCTTAATCCGGCTCTTGGCTTAGGGCCCCGGAAGTCTTAATTCGGCCCTGCTTCTCATCGAGTTAGTCATTGCGCATCGACGGTGGCCTACAACTCTGCTTGAAAGGAAAGGTCGATCAACGCGGACAGGAGAAGAAGAAGGGAGGAAAAGAGAGAAGGATTCCCTTCCAAGCAGTTATCTGTCCAACCTCGAGAGAATTGCTCTGGGGTTTGCCACATCTTTGACCTCAAAGAAAGACCTTGTCCGTCACATTATTATTATTATTATTATTATTATTATTATTATTATTATTATTATTATTATTATTATTATTATTATTATTATTATTATTATTATTATTATTATTATTATTATTATTATTATTATTATTATTATTATTATTATTATCATCATCATCAATCAATCAAACTCTTTTTATTGAAGCCATGTCAAATAAAACCACATAACATTTGAACATAAAATATCAGGATTGGCTGCAAGAGGAGTCCCAAAAAGGATCAAGATCCCGCTAACTAGGGACACCTAAAAACAACATTTCAGAAATCTGAATTAGTAATAGCTAAATCCTTGATTAACAGTGTAACATCAAGTTTCATACAGCAATGCAAACAGTATAGTACATAGTACACAGTACATGATTAACACAATTCAAAACACTATGAAAATAAAGAAAAAACGAAAATAATAATAATAATTATTATTATTATTATTATTATTATTATTATTATTATTATTATTATTATTATTATTATTATTATTATTATTATTATGAACGTTGTACGAGACATCAGTTATCATCTGTTCAGGATTCGCCGCTCGTCGGGTCCTGGCAGCCTTGACATGGTGCCCTGGAAAGCCACTGCGTTGAAGCGTTGGAACATTAGCCTACTGAAAGGCCTTGAAAGAGAAAGCTTGTTTCGCGAATGTCGCCAGTAGTTTTTGACAGTCGGCGTCCGGTCTCTAATTATGCTAATTATTATTATTATTATTATTATTATTATTATTATTATTATTATTATTATTATTATTATTATTATTATTATTATTATTATTAACGGGGGTTAAGTGAACTGTAATAATGCACAGCATCAATGACAATTTTACTTCCATAAAATATTCATACTATGTAATGTGTACTAGAACTAGACTAACAGTCCAACTACAGTTCTACCAGAAAATAATGAAGACAGTCTGTTGCTAATGCAAACGATGATGCACCTTGCAACGTAGTTCACTTGACTTTAGTAATAAAACCAGTTAGCCTAATCATGACAATCATTGCGTTTCTTTCCTTTTAGCCTAAGTAGGCCTACCGTTTCGTCATTAGAAAACATGGACGACACTAACCCTAACCGACACTCGCGCGACCCTAAGCGACCCTCACGACCCTCACGCAACCTCAACGTAACCGATATGGACTATAAAACTTTAAGTCGTGAGGGTCGGTTAGGGTCAGGGTTAGGGTTAGATAGAATCAATGTTCGTCAGCTGAACGCTTTCGATACCATCCTGCAAGACATTGGGCTTGGAAGTACACACATGTGCATGGTACAAATGTTTATTAACTTCACTTTCATGATTTCTCTCTAGAGCATCGACACCAGTTTAATGCGGTGAATTAATTTTACGTGGGAAAGTCATGTAATGAAATGCGGTGAATTAACCGACAAGTAGCCTACCGAAGATAGTTGCTGTTATTTTAGTTAAATTTTTCAGTTAATAACTAAACAATAATTATAGTTAAAGTTTGGTTTTAAATTAGGCCTAACTATTTTTCTCAAGTTGAACTTTATCCTTAGCTAAAGAAACTCTAAGTTTAAATAAGTTTTCAACTTTTTAGTTAATTTTTGCCCATCACTGACAATGTTTATAGGCTACATAGTACTGAGAGGTCTCAAGGATGACTCTAGTATACTGTAATAGCTAGCTATTGTATAGACGTCTATGGCTCAAATCGCTCAATGTGTTCTATAAAATGTCTTGATACATAGGTAGACCCCTACATTTTTTAACAGAGATATTACGTCATCGGAATTAATCTCGCTAGAGGACGCAACGAAACAATCGATTTTAAGCGTTTCCAGTTATTATTCCTTCAGTTAAGCTGCGGTGGGTCGGACGCTGTGGGACGCCGTTATTCTACGTTTCCCTCCAGTTGTTAATATTCCAGTTAAGCTGCGGTGGGTCGGACGTTGTGGGACGCCGTTATTCTTCGTTTCCCTAGGTGAGCTTTAAGCTTTCAGCGCATTTTCGGAGAAAGGAAATTGTTTTCTTGTCAATGATTACGTGGTTAGAAAAAGTATTTGAAACTGAAACTGACATAGTTGTGACTGACATAGTTGTGCCACTTTGTAATTGTAATTGTAATTGAACATTTGTATAACGCCACTCAGAGATTCAGAGGCGCTCTCGACCCAGGGCTCTAACAACTAAGATAGTCTTCAGGCGTTTCCGAAACAGAGGAAGGGAACGGCTGAGGAGCTCAAGACGCAGTTCATGCGGAAGATGGTTCCAAGTAGAGGGGCCGACATAAGCAAACCTTCTGGATTGAGCAGTTGCACCGCGCATGCGAGGGACAGTTAAATGTTCTGAAATTTGTGTATGTTGCCTGTCTTATATAGGCCCTAGCACATTTGCAAATTTATTGTATCGTTAACAGACTTACTGTTAATTGGATTACTTAATTGGCCTACAAGCTATTAAAAGCTATGAAACAAAAACAACAAATGATGGCAAAACATGCAATGCATAGTTCATTACTAGCTGTGAAGAAGACACGAGTGGACTGTATTTATTAGGCCTAGCCTACATGTGAAAATGTATCTCGCCTAACACTGCAACGTTCGATAACATCGTTAGCAATTGTATCTAAGTTCAGTTCTGCACACAGGCCTTCGTGAACATGTAGGATTGCAATGTGGTCAAGTCGTTCTTACGTCATGGTAGACCTGAGATAGCCTATGTTTTAAGCAGGGTCCGATTTGTCAAAAAGAATCAGGGGGTCGAGAACAGTGGCGGATTCAGGTTTGCTTGTGTGGGCAGGATTTTTTTGGGAGGTGTGCCACGTTCAAGAGTAAAAATGGTAATTAGCTGTAAATGATAGGCCTAATACATTGGAAATAATGCCATATGCACAGTAGTTTAATAGTGTAGTAGCAGTGGCGGCTCTACATGGGTGGGGGGCAGAGGGCAAGTGCCCCTCAAATGAGTTTGTGTCCCCCCCGTTGGCCCTTCAAAATTTAGTCCAATATATTTTGAAATCTTGTAGGCTATTTTTTAGTTTTGATATTTTCAAAGTATAACTTACTTGCTTAAACACGATGCATGATGAAATCTGATTTTATTATTGAAATGGGTTTAAGCACAGAGTGAATTATATCCAGATGAACCGGTGACGTAACTTAAATGGCTCAAGGATACTAGATGGCACCCATCTAGTATCCTTGTAGTTAAACCTTTGCCGGAACAGTCGTAAACTTGCCCTAATTAAAAGTGTATGTATTGTTTGTAGTTTATAGCCTATGTTTTATTTTAAGAAAATGAGTCTGTTTCCAATTGTGTCTTAACTTGAGGCTGTTGATGTAATGAATTCATGCAGCTCCAATAGGCATTATAGGCTACAGAGATTCTCTTGTCACCACTCTCAGTTTCGACGCAACGAGACATCCAACTGGCCACTTAAAGAAACATTTTGTGTATTAAACCGCGCGGCTTTCGACTATTTCTAAACTACTTTCAGTTTAAAAAATTAAGACCTATGTTAGTAGTGATAAATTTCAAACTTTTTACATAGAAAGCGGCACAATGTTATAGCTCCACCTTTCTGACATCCAAACTTGAGCAGGTTCACGTCGTCGCTTGATACCGCGACACTCAGGTATGGGAAACACTGGATTAGGGAGTCATTATCCTCAAGCCTCCGCGTAGGAACCCTGGACAAGTCCTTCACTCGCAATTGCTCATGAGCTTCGGCGTGAAACTCCGTTTCAGTGTCCGCGCTGTAGTCGGGAGCGCCTCTAAGTAGAAATCTTGAAGGTGCGCTATAATAAGTGCTCATACATAGATACATACATACATTTTCACTTGTCCGTGACAGTTCCAATGCAAGTGATTTGATTAGTGGCTTGGCTGTGTACTTTGGCGCCCAAAGCGACTAACGGCATGCGCCCCAACAGAAATTTAGAATTGTATAGCGAAGAACAGAGTTAGTCAAACGCTGTAGGCCAATTAAGCGTTATTCGATTATATGAATATTTGGCGCTTACCTGGCTCAAGAACTTTTCAATCCTTGATAAATCTGGAAAGTCTTTGAGAACTTGAACAAAATTAATAGAAGCGCTACTTCATTTTGGCTGATGAAACTGCTGTGGCATTATTGGATTCAATGTCTTGTTCATCTGAAATTGGACAATTATTAATACAAAATAATATTTTTCACTTTTTGTCGGACATCAATTTTAAATGTTTTTGTCGAAAGATCCTTAGCATCGCCCTGCTGCTTTACCCAGGCTTGGGAGTAGGACTGACACAGCCAGAGTACCAGCAGTGGCGGAGTTTGGGAGGCCTGCGTGGACCCCGGCTGTTATACCCGGCATATATACCCGGCACTAGGCATAGGCCTACTGCATGGAAACCTGATCTTTTAGGCCTAAAAAAGTAAAAACTATAACCGGTGTAGAAATCTTGTTGTTCAAAGATAACTTCTTCCTTAATCCAAAAGCAGTTGGTGCTTTGACGTTACACGCATAATTATATCATGCGTTCATGGCTCCCAAACTGCTCAGTTCTCCCTCATTACTCGCATTAATGGTCTTTCTCAGGACCTTCATGCATGGATGTCTTCAAACCAGCTCTCCTTAAACCCAACTAGGACCAAATTGATCTGGTTTGGCACACGCCAGCAACTTGCTATGAATGACTATTCTCTTTTGGACGAAACTTTTCTGTCCTATGCCTTTTCAACATCTGTTCGTAACCTGGGTGTCACTATTGATAGCTCTCTCTCCTTCCCTGACCACATTACTACTCTCGCCCGCTCCTGCTATTACCATCTCCGACGCCTGAAGGCAATCCGACGATCTGTTTCTTCTTTGGTTTTTACCACAATAGTTCATGCCTTTATTTGCTCTCTCATAGACTATTGTAATTCCCTCTTGGTTGGCCTACCTAAAGGTCGCATCTCCCCTTTGCAATCGGTTCTTAATGCAGCTGCCAGGCTTATTGCCCGTCTGCCGCGATTCTCCCATATGGGCCATATCTCTACCTTCATGTTTGAACAACTACGTACATTGGCTTCCTCTTACTGCCCGCATCCAGTTAGGGCCTAGGCCCTACTTGTTCTCATTTGCCGATCTGACCTAGGTCTTGCCCCTAAATTCCTCTGTGACTAAATACGTCGGCCTACCTCGGCCGCCTCCCTTCGCCCGCTCCGCTCTTCGGATCGTTTTGACATTTATGCTCCTCGTGCACATGTGAGAACGGCCATAGCTCAGTCCCGTGCCTGTGCCTGCATTGGCCCTTCGCTATGGAATCAACTTCCTCCCCTTTGTTCGCTTTACATACTATTCGGTGGTCCAGCTACATCTTTTCTCTACCGGGTACCTCAAATCTTGTTTTTATTCTAGAGCGCCTTCCCCTTTGTTCGCTTTACATACTATTCGGTGGTCCAGCTACATCTTTTCTCTACCGGGTACCTCAAATCTTGTTTTTATTCTAGAGCGCCTCTGATTGTGAGAGGCGCTTTATACATTTTCAAATACAATACATGTACAATACAATATCAAAGTAAGTAAGTAAGTAAGTAAGTAAGTAAGTAAGTAGTTTATTCAACCCAAAATAAAGCAAAATGACAATACACAAATTTTACAAACCGAGTGGTGGGCTACCGGTGAAGTCACATAGGACTCATCTCGCCGGTCACCCTAATAATAATAATGCTGGCGTAATACACGTTTTAAAACAGCAACAAAATACTGGTACCAATTAACAAACCAGTCTCATGACAATTGTTAATAATCCATTTTTTCCCACTGGGGAGCAAAAACATACAACTTAGGAGTGCTTTAAAGCCTTTAAACAGGTCACAATTGTGACTATCCTATTACTATATAATGCACTGAACTGAAACCTCATAATACAAAACTCATATACCCTGTAACAACTACAGGCACAAGGAGTTAATCAAATGCAATTTTAGCATATGTTTAAAATGTCTAATTGAAGCTATATTTCTAATATGACTTGGAAGTTCATGCCACCATTTCGCACCACAGCTATAGCGAGTTGTTCTCAGTCCTTTTGTAGAGGAAAACGTAGGAATGAAGGTATTATTACTGTTCCTTGTATAATGGGAATGAACATCAGCATTAATTTTGAAGTAGTCATGAAATATAAGTGGAACATCCAATTTATGAACACATTTATGGACAACACATAATACCTGAAATTTACGAAGGGGCCGTCCATAAATGACGTCACGCTATTTTGGCCGCTCTTGACCCCCTCCTCCCCCATGTCACACTTCGTCACAAAAAGTTACACCCCTGAAAAATGACGTCACAAAGCTCTGGACCCCCCTAAAACCAAATTTCCACTTCATAATAAAACATGTTTCAAATCCCATTTATTGTCATTGTAACAAGTATTTAAAAATCTGATGGTGACAAATATTGAAATAATTAGAAAATTATTAATAATGGTGCCCGTATACATTATAATAATCAAAAAATTATGAAAATTTTAATACTCAAAATTAGTGCTGTTATTTTAAACTTAAAATGTTGTTAATTGTTAAATTTAATTACACAGACCTGATGTGACGTCACACTTCGCTGACCCCCTCCCCCATGTCACACATCGTCACAAATTTCCGACCCCCGACCCCCCTAGGTGCGTGACGTCATTTATGGACGGCCCCAAACTGCAAGACAGAGAGACGGAGGAAAAGGAGGAAAGTGGTCAAGTAAAGAGAAGAAACAGTATAACCTGCTAACGACAACGGTGACCATTATATATATATATATATATATATATATATATATCGGTGCGTGGGCTTTCAGAGAGTAGGAGAGAGGGAGGTAGAATAGCTGTGTCAGGCCTGTGGGTAATGAATTTGAGGGGTAAAGCCGAGAAGCTATTATAAGGGGTCAAAAGAATAAGCTGGGGTCCAACCGACCAACCTCTGGCAAATCGGACCCTGGTTTTCAGTCTACGAGGGGCTGAGAATGGCGGCTCAGCTGTGCACGTTGTGGCAGGAATTGTCAGTGCAAATCAGAAATGCTTAGCTAGTTTGGTAATTTTTGTGAAGCAACTAACCTCCAACCAGTTGCTATTTTGAAACGAAATCGGTTATGTTTATGCGTTTCATTGTTATAATAGTTATTTATTACTTATGTAGGCCTACGGTTTGAGATCATGCAATGTTGGCATTAAATTTTGCATTGTAGGCCCTATAGCAGCGGTTCTCAACCTTTTTAGTGCTGCGACCCCTTGATAACATTTCCAAAGTTGCAGCGACCCCCAACAATAAAATTGATCGCGTTACTCCCCTTCACCGCATTTTCATACCAGTATGATGCATTTACTTCTACGTGTTCTCACCATTTGTTAATCCATACGCATCATGCGCAATAATTAACAACACAATTTGTAATTTTTTGCAACTAATCATTTTGAAAATTTTAAAAGTAAAATTAAGTGAAATGTTTACTTGAAGTTTCATATTTCGTATTTTACTATGTATAGCCTTTACTATGTATGTTTGCAACATCTGTGGATTCGTCGAGCTGTATACCTATGCTGAATAATTCAAGTGGGCCAGATTTTTTTCCATGATCAAACAATAATTAACGGGCAAATTTGTAATTTTTATTGGTAATAATATCAACAGACATGTTATCAATTCTTCTGCTGACAGTGTCGTTAGACAAGGAAATTGGATTCTATTTTTTTAACATTGGCCTATTCAGCTCCAAGCATAGCTCAAACAATGTCTTTGGTTCCTCGGTAGGCCTAATTGTGTGAGGTTTCTTGGCTTTTGCGATTCTGAGAGCAACCGAATAGGCTATGACGCTTCAACAGCTGCCACTTTTTGCTGTTTGTACTTGCCCCGGTATCAAGTCTGCCTTTGTTCTTAAGTTAAACTACTGGGCATCCTAGCGAAGTTAGGATGTTTAGTATCAAAATGGCGTTTCAGTTTGTTGAGATTCGATCCGACCGACATAATGTCAAATGTTACAAATAACACATTGTGGTTACTCAATTCCTTCAGCAACTATGGAAATAAAGTATGGTTGCTAAATAACCATACTTTAAACAATTATATTTACTATATTTTCTTAACACTCGTCTCACACTGATTTAGTCGCCTCCAATTTCATAGGCATAAACTTTTCTAGCGTTCTTTATTAATTATAACCGCAGCTGACAGCACATTTTCATAGCAAACCGGCTATTGTTTAGTTTTAAGAAGTAAAAGTTAACTTAGAAAGTACATTTCAAAACTAATATGGCAATAATTAAATTAAATTAGTTGCTAAGTAAGCCTACAAATTAATTTTAAGACGCTGTAGTGTAGGCCTAGTAGTATGTGTAGTATTCATATTTACATGATATCAGATATTAAGAAACTACGTTGACAACTGTTTTTACACATTTCTGAAGGTCCCAGGCGACCCCTGGAAAATCGTAAGGCGACCCCCGTGGGGGTCGCGACCCACAGGTTGAGAACCGCTGCCCTATAGGCTTATAAGCCTACTTGTAGGCTACTTCTCCAGTTGTGAGATTACTGTAATTTACTGTAAAAAATTTAATTTAAGGTCAGAACACTCTTCTCGATGCGACGCACCTGCAGCAACATGTAAACCGTGGATCATTACGCAAATACATCAAAAGAGTGAAATGTATCCTAACAATTTTCTGATTAAGTGGATGATGTTGGCCGTTGATAGACACGACATTCAGGCTTTTCGTTTCGGGCTGCTCCAGGGGTTCGACATCCGTGTGAACATCGCTACAATTCATTTTGGGTGGCTACCGTTTATCGAAATAGTCGCCAGAACGCATTTCGTCGGCGCCTTAAGAATCATGCTCATTGAAATGCTGCCAATTACAATCACCAAGGACTCCGCCTATAACGCCTTCTGCGTTAGCGTCAGAACCGGGGCTCCACGATCTGTGATCTCGGTGTTCATCGAGGCAGCCGTTCTCGGCACTTTGCAACTTCTGAACGCTTCCGAATGCTTCCGTTATGCAACGGAATACCACTGCCACAGATTGGCTCGACTTGTAACCGAATCACCAGTGTTTGACCCAAACCGCCAGATCCCGACAGTCGGCTCAGCTTGGGAAACACCGGTCCACTTAGCCGTCACTGCCAACGACTGTGATTCATTGAAAAAGTTGGTGGAACGGAAAGCCTGCATCGATGCAGCAAACTCTCTAGGCATCACGCCACTCGTGATTGCTTCGAACAACCTCAACCTGGACCTCGTAAAGATCTTGCTTACCAATGGGGCTGACCCCAACAGCACGAACGTAGTGCGAGCGCAAGCCTGGCCCCATGGCCAACTGCTCCACTTGCAGAACGTGCCAACCTTTCCAACATTTAAGACGAACCTGAGACGATCTGGGAGAACATACAACGCAGATCACATTCTGAATGCGCTGATTGCGGCAGGGCTGCGACCGTCCGCCCAGCACTGGTTCCATCATACCCAAGTGGTTATGAATATGTCACACGGGTCTGGCTACAAGTTGAGAAACATTGTATACACTATGCCCACAATGATCGACCTGGCCATTGCCCAGGCGATACAACAAGTCAGACAGTGGATGAGAGGAAAAGAGGGACCCACGTTCAATGACAATCTGAAAATTCTATACCTTCCCAATCTGGTCAAAGAACAGCTCAAGATTCAGTTCGATAATTAAGCACGAGTACTGTCACTAATCAATGAGCAGCAGGACAAATCAGCTCCTATAAGGGTGTCAGTTATAAAATCGACTACAGTTTAAATCCATTATAAAAATGCACGTTTTTCTAAACTTTTGGACTATGCTATAATGCATGGCTTTCAGCAGCTAACTACAGTACATTACATTCGCCTTACCAAAGTAACTTGAATTTTAGATTTTAAAAAATATTGTGTAATTCTTGAGAAACTTTGTAGTCTAGAAAGTCTACTGTGGATATGACAATGGTTTGTTGAGTTGGCAGAAGAAAGATTAAAAATACTTATACAACTTTCTGTTTGTTTTTATTCTGAATAATGCAAGGTAGGGTAATGAAGGTAAAGAAGGCAGGGAAAGGTATTGTAAAGTAGGTAAGGTATGGTAATAAAAGGTAATGAAAGGAAAGGTACAGTAAGGAGGTTAGAAAATAATGGCAAGGTAAATTAAACCTAAAGGTAAGGTAAATAAAGGAAGGGGAAAGTAAAGCAAATTAGGTTAATATGTCATTTATTACAACCCTTGATTCAAAAGTAGCACCTTGATGTGGCTGAAAGATCTTTCGACGGAGGCACACATGACCGAAGCAACACCACTGGACAACCTGTCCACATGGGTCAAGAACAAATTGACAATTTAACATAACATATTGGGATTTGAACCCTAGCAGCAGCGGTTAAAGGCAAACACATTAACCTAGGTGTGGGTTGAAAGAACACAATGAAGGAAAGTCGGTGTAACATAAATAAATAACATATTAAGAGAAATCTTCACTAAATTATTTAAAAGTCAGTGCAAATTGAAAGTATAATAAAGCTGGCAAGAAACGTGTTTAAAAGTTAAAGCAACATCACTGTTCAACGTAAACTTCAATTATAAACAACTTTCTTTTATTAGTTTCATATCATTTTCAGTATTTCATTCAATCCAAATGATTAAGTACAATGTTAAAGGTAAAGAAATTGCTTGAGGAACTTGTTTGACCTCCAATGGCTAATCCTCGCTCCATCTGGCACGGTGATGGTTCAATGGTAATACACAAGCACAAAAAACAGAAGGATGCCGGTTCAATACCCGCTAGCCCCATAAGGTTTACTCAGCCTTCCACTCTCTAGGGGTAATGGTAAAATGAGCAGCAGTAGGACGGATCGACGCCCAACAGGCTGCCGTGCATCTATAAAATCGACTCTTGTTTAACTTGTTATCACGTGTTCCTACTATTTCATGTAATCATACTGCAGTTTGTCACTTTGAATTGAATAAACAAATATAATAATTACTGGCTCGAACAAAGTGCTGTCAAAAGCCATTGTGTTGAAGTTTTAAACGACATTGACTTTCCAACATAAATACAGGTACATAATTATGATCCCCTATTAACATCATTGTCATTAATATCATCATCATCTATTACTTTTATTCTTATTACAGTAGTTACAAAGAAATTGTACAGCACACAGCCATACATCACATGAATCCAAAATGCATATTTTGTCATAAACGAAGCATGTTAAAGAAACGATGCACATTACATAAAGTTGAAATCTAAAACCAGTCAGAAATCCACACTTCCACCAAACGCATTATCATCCACTGTCATCATCATTGTTTCCATAGAGATGTATCTCCTTCTTCATCTTCCAGCTCTGCATCCGCATCCGGTTCTCGAATCGGATCTTGTCATCCAAGGGTGATGTGTCTGAACTGGAAAGATTTTCCAGCTTCAAGACCCATGCCCATGTAGTTGGCAGCTCGTTGATGGAGATGGCTGGAAAGGTGATATAGACTCCTTTACCACCTTCTCCAGATGTCCAGGTGAAAGGCTGGCCGGTATAGCCAAGCATCGAGATCTTGGTCTGTTGGGTGATAACAGGTGCGTCGAGATAGAGGCTATTCTTCTGTGGCCACTTCAAGACAATGGCATAGACGTCGGTTGTACCTGTGTCGGATGTCTTTGATGTGTACCTTAGAGCAAAAACAACAATGATTTTTTTAAATTCATTTTCCTCTGTAATGGTAATAACTAGATATAAAAGTCCAAATACATTTCATCTCTGCAGCACAATGGTCTATTAGGTAGGTTGCTGGGCCTGTGATCCAACAGTTATGGATTTTAATGGAGTCTTGTGTAATGAGTTGTTTGTGCAAACGTGCTTCATACATCACATTCTGATTACTGACCATCAGAACGTAATAAGTGAATTATATTAAAAAAATAACTAAATAAATAAAGTCTAACACATATAAATGAAAATAACAAATAAATCAGATTTCACTGAGGTTAAATAGAGACTAAAGCCCCGCTGACAAAACAAATTATTGGTCAGAATTATCATCATATTGCTTTCACTTCTGGATTTCAATCATGGCAATCACAGACTTATTTAGACCAAGCACCAGATAACAAGAGATCTATACACAAACTGCGAAACGGCTATGAGCTGCCTCTGTTTTGTTCACCAGGTTGTGCCTCGCCGAGTTAATGGTGCACCCTCTGGCTACACATAGAAAAGATCGTACACTGATGATAATTTATCTATAGACCAAATTCAGCTTACAGAGCTCACAATGCACAGAATGGTTCCCATCTGATCAGAGCTCTAATGAGGGTCATGGAGAGCTAACATGACCTCAAATGCTGTTTCCAAATAACACACTCTTGTTTTGTTGTTTCTGACTTTATACTGCGGTGTGAAGATGATATGGCAAAGGACAGTACAAACCATCCACCTTCATATGCCATGGCTAAGAAAATGAAGTTGCTAACACTTCCTACTCATGACTGCATGACCCTGTTTCTCAGGCTAGCTTAAGGGACTGTTCTTCTTCTTCCACCTACTTTTACCCAGCTGGTATGTGAATTTATTATATAATGAAGCTGTCTGTTTTTTTTTATGCTAATGGAGGATTTTTTAAAGCTGGTGGGCCATGCACGCTTGGCCGGACTAAGTAACTGATATTTCTACTCTGGAGTCACCAACCATATGTCTTTCGTGATGGTATCATTCTGAAATTTCCATGGCTTTGAGGAGTAGATCGATTCACCATTGACACTGAGCCACTTGCCAAACTGTCTGAGTCGTTCCTCAAAGATTGGAATGATTCTACCATCGTGTGTAGGCCCGATGTTCATTAACAAGTTTCCACCACAACTAAAACATAGATTCATGACACCCATATAATGTAAACAGTAGATTTTAAATCTCTTTAATTCTCAGTCTTACTCGATGATGACACAGGATGAAAAAAAGAAGGCTTATTTAATTAACTGAATGTCATTTAATTAACTGAAGGTCATTTAATTACCTGAAGGTTAATTTAAAAAAACGGAAGGCTCATTTAATTAAATTAAGGTTTATTTAATTAACTGAAGGCTCATTTAATCAACTGAAGGCTCATTTAATAAAATGAAGACTCATTTAATTAACTGAAGGCTCATTTAATAACTGAATTGTGGAAACATGATGGTAGATCAATGACTACATTAAAAAGGCACTACAGAAGGCACCTGATCAGAATAAATTATGAAAAATCTTAGCCTGACGCCCTTTCACTACAGCTCTCTTGGAATAAAATTTAAAATATTAACAAGGGACGAGACATCAGGACAGAAAATCATGATATTAATACGAAATGGTAGACGCTGAATAAATTGCAGATAACATGAACAGCTCGATTAGGATAGACGAGAAATGAATTCATCAAAATTTCCTCACCCTGCCATGAGAATAAATACAGTAATCTGTAATCTTATTCAATATCAGGAACGTGTACAATTAAAATTAATTGTTATTATTATTATTTTATTATTATTACTTTGAAAACCCCCGTGAACGTAGCTCATGGTAGTGATAACGACGACGAGAGAGACACTTGAATTAATAATTATTTTTGCAGTGTTTTTATTGTTATTTTTATTACTGTTATTTCTATTCTTATTCTCATTATTATCATTTTATTAATTTACTTTTTTACCCTAAGGTACTTTATTCCCCATGGAATTTGAAATTATTATTATCATTATTATTAAGTATTATTATTATTACTATTTTTATTATTATTATTTACTGGCAAAGTAGCAGAAAACTAGTTGACAGTAGATCTGGAGATCTGCAGGTAAGAGAAGCTGCTTTTCAGTGATGGGTAATTAAAGTTTTGTAACTAATTAGAATTGGCCTATGTTTAAATTTCATAATTAGAATTAGAATTTGCATTTTTAGAAGTACTAATCAATTAGAATCAGATAGAAATCAACAAATTAATTAGAATTATTTGCTGATGCCAGAATACACAACAACACGAAAATTAGGTAATTAGTTTCTAATTAATTACCAATCATTGCTGCTTTTAAACCCTGCTTTAGACTCACCTGACGGTCTCTGCCAGAGTCTTAATCAAGTCTTCGATGCTCAGGTATGACGACAGCGTGGCATCTCTTCGAAATCCCCAGGATGCAGTATCAATCGTCATGCAGTTTTCCCACTTGTGATTCTGCAATTTCCCTGTCAGTAAACACCAGGTAATGTAATGAATGCATGATAATATAACGCAAGGTAACGTAAAGAGGCTAATGGAAAGCAAGGTACCAATTTACATATATTAATTTGTTTCTGAAATTTGAATTATGGGACACTCATGTACTATTGGATACAATACAATACAATACAACCTTATACAATAAGTTGATTGCAACAATTTAGCTTCTGCAGAAACTGAAGACATCTCAAGAACATTATACACCGGGGTCTGCTATATGATGATTGACAATATCATGCACCTCTCACCACCTCAGGTGTAAGATGTTCATAATTAGAAATATGATGCTGTATTTATTTATGCACTGAACGAAGTTTCCATTCTTGACAAAATTTCATATTCGGGTTTTCTAATTTTAAATCTATACAAATAAAAAAAAACACAAGGATAAATATTTGAGCGAAGTGCACTAACCAGGATTGTAGCGATCAGCACAAGTGTAGTATCCACCATGGTGACAGCCGCATCCGTCTCCCCATCGATCATTGGTGACAACCGTGTCCTTGACCGGACTGCAGCAAAGATATCAGAAAACAGAACAATTCGGTTAAAAGATGGACAGATGGGCAAACAGATACGAAGTGGCCATCTTTTCAGTTGTCTGAGAATTATTTGTTTACAAATGCAATCGCTGTTCTTAATGAATTTTAACACCATTGTGAGCAGTTCCAAGGACTCAGTTGTCAGTTACTTAAAGGCGATACCATATATTAAGTGTCTATATACATACATATATGCGTGTCTGCAAATACATGCATAGTTACATACATACATCCATACACGCCTCTGATTGGTGTTCACTGTGAGAGGCGCTTTATAAATGACAGGCAGTCATAAATACAATACAATACAATACAATACAGTGCATGAAGACATGCATGAATACAAGCATACATGCATACATTCAAACATACATGCATGCATGCATAGTTTTTGCATACTGGCTGACAGGCAGTCTGGCTACTAAGTCATTAGAAATACAGTTCAACATGTGATTCAACAAGCTACAATCATGACCACATATTTATCAAAGTATTCAACAGGATCCATCAATAATCAGATTATTAAATATCTGAATAGCAGTGACCAAAAAAATTCAAATAATCAACTAATTTCATAGTAGGACTGATGACTACTAAATACTAAACTATTCAGAATCCTCTTTGTGAATAAGCCGGTGTTCTGCGCTTAGCTTTCAAGTGGCATTTAGAAATTTGGATTTACCATAACAATTGTAGCCATACCACCAGGTCAAGGAATGGAATCAACTGCCACTCTCTCTTCTTGCTCAAATTCACTCCTGTCCTTCAAAAAGTGGCTCAAAACTCACTATTTAACCTTGACTTTCAAGCACTTGGATATCTAACTACATCTTCATCTGGCAACTGACTATCCGTGCCTCAAATTCACCATTCGGTGCGACCGTGTGCAGTGTGCACGTTAAAAATTTCATTAATAGTAATAATGAATATTTAGCAAATATTGAATATTCAAAAGGTTACAACTGATGACAATGGAAGAAGCAGTCACCTGTCATTGTAGAGCCATGCGAGGAATTCAGTGCTGTTCCAGTAGGTATCAGGTCCCGCATCACCATCAGACCAAACGACATCCGGTTTATACTGATTTATCAACTCATACAGCTCTGGCATCGTCTTACCCTAAAACAGTTAATATGTCAAAGACATTTGAGAGAGACAGACAGACACACAGACAGAGAAAGAGAAAATACTGGTAATAATAAAATGATTTCAGTAACATTCTGCTTGTTGTTACTTATTCGTGTTGGCAAAAATAATGCCCAAATGCTAATACTTACTCCATCTAATTCAAGCTAATCTGGAACATATAGCGCCATTGTCATACTGCACAAGGCATCTATCAATGGCCACTTCCAAAGCTCAAAAGCTGCATTACAAAGCAAAAATGTCTTTGACCAAAAGAGCCGAAACTGCACGGGGCTCCCAAGACCACAAGACAGGCTGAAAAGGCTATATTCAATTCATAACATGAGACCTTAGAAAATATCACCAAGTACATTCATTCATTCATTCAGATCATTTACATAGCATAGTAACAGTGTTGAGTAACATTAGTAATATAGTAAAATTGTAATTGTGCAGTAAGTTAAAGTACCATTGTGTAATAACATAAATAACATAGCAGAATTGCAATTGTGCAGTAGCATAAAGCAACATTTTGTAATAACATTAATAACATAGTGAAACTGCAATTGTGCAGTTATATACGGTAACATTGTCTATCAACATTAGTAACATAGTAAACTTATAATTGTGCAGTAGCAACTGTAGCATATAGTAACTTTGTGTAGTAACATAGTAGAATTGTAACAGTTAAGTAACATACGGTAACACTGAGTCATCGCACCTTAACAAATCTCTGTGTTTTGAAACCGTTCTTCTTGTCCTCCGCATAGATTGGATTGAACCATTCAAATAACGAGTGATAAAGTCCAAAGTGTATGTCTGTCTTACGACGAATTGCAGCAGCAAGGTCACCTGTAATGTAAAGTATTAATGTGCAATACAATTTATTATTGCGCAATTGGAGGGATTTAGGGTAATGGCAACACTCTGGCACAAAGAGCAGAAGATCAGCAAAGACGTGGGATCGCTTTCCGCTACCTCTCAAAAGGTCGACTCAGCTTTTCATTCGTCAGGTGGCATTGGTAAAATGAGCAGTATGACGTGATGGGCGCCTTGCATGGCTGCCAAACAGTTAAATTCAACTCCTGTAATAACTTCCGATTATTCGTTCATGCTATGAATTGTAATCATACTGTGGTGTGTCAGTTTGAAATAATAAATGAAGATTATTATTACTATAAACCAAATAAAATGTATGCAATGCAAGCCATAAAGTGTAATCTGTGCAATGTAATTCAATCCAAGTATTGTGATGTGCTATAGTGTAGCCTAATGTATTAATGTAATAGAATTCATATAAATTAATATAATGTAAGTAATGTAATATAGAGTTGTGTAAGGTCCAGCTGAAAACCATTAAGCAATGCACTGTCCTTCTGAGAACAGAGAACTCAATAAATTAATTAATTTTCAACTAATTTCCCATAATTGTGACCAAACTGTGGTTTTATTGCATCTGTCCATATAGATTTAAAACGTTTAGCATAGTATAAGGAGGTCCTTGGCCTGACGTCTTTAGTAGTCTCAAGACTTTGTTGTGTTGTCAGAGGCCCTTAGTTTGAGGCCGTTAGTTTTGATGCCCATTGACCGCATTCCTAGGTCTGTGGTCCTTAAACTCTGGTTCACTGACTATGGCACATGGTTTATGGGTCTGTGGTTAAACCATGGTCCTTTGTGCAACTGGCCAATGGTCTTTGATTGCATTCCTTGGACTATGGCTTTTAATATGTGATTGCAATTTGTAAATCTGCAATCCTTGGTCCTTGGAATGCTGCTTCTGAAACATGTACCTGGTCTAAGAAAGGGCGATAGAACATACCAACGAGATCTCGTTTTGGACCGACATCCATTGAATTCCAGTTGAAGGAAACATGCGATGGCCAGTTGGTGAATCCCTCATGGTGTTTGCTTGTCAGGACAATATACCTGCCAAACGAAAACCAATCAAATTTGCACCAGAACACAAATAATTAAAGATTTTTGTTTCACTAGTTCCCTCATGCCATCTTAGTAATAAAAGACTGTGTATTTTCAGTGAGACAATCAGGCGGCAAGACTGCCTCTAAGGTTTAGGTTACACCCCTTTTCCTAATAATGCCATGTTCTGATAAAATTTCTTGAAGATTAATGATATTGTCATCGATGCTTTTCTCACTTATCCATTATCAATCCATGTCTTTGATCACATGAAGTTGAAGACTAAAGATAATAGTATCGATGGCAGCAGAATGACAGAGCACGTGAAAAAGTACGAAGAGGATGATGGCAGGAGGATGCTGGGTATAGAATGAAAATACAGCATACCAAATATTAAACTGTTATAGGACATCGTTCATAATACCATGCCTATAAACTGATGACATAAGCTTCTTAACTGTCCTTTGCCCGTTTAAAGTTTGCATGTGACAACCATTCTTTTCGATAGTGGTTTTAAAGTCTGAAGAGCACCTACAAAAATTGCGATTATGATAAAGTTATAATTACTTAGCACCGGACGCTTTGAAGATGTCTGCCCACTGGTCAGGGTCGAAGAACTCGGCAGTGAACTGTGACGCAAAATCAGCATACGTAAACCCAGGTCTGAAATTCTTCTTCATAAAGTCGACCTCTTTCTGGTAGCCCGAACTCCAGTAGTACCAAAACCATTCGCTGGCGAAGCTCGGTACGGAGAATACTCCCCAGTGAATGAAGATCCCGAACTTGCCTTCATCGTACCAGCTAGGAAGCGGCCGCTTGTCCAGCGAGTCCCAGTCGGGGGTGTACCTAACCGTCTCTTGGCACGAACAAATACCTGCAACAACGGATAACACCGTCGCAAAAATATACACAGACTTTACCATTGCCTACAAAATTAGTGTCATAAGCTTACGGAAGATGTTGGCAAGTTCTGGTTTTCAAAACCACATAGAGTCATACGCCTCTTTCTGTTTTGTTTACACGAACTAAGGATCCAAACGAACTAAGGATCTAAAGATGCGTAAACAAGACTATACACATGTGATTCGTGAGTACTTAACTTCATACTGTGCTAACATGTGATTAACAAAATTTGACACCAATAGTTTAATAAAGCTCTCGACAAAACTCTTGGTTTTAGCAAAATTCGGAAGTGCACAATGAAGCTTAGGAACCGTAAATAGGCTAACAGAGGTAAATTTTCGGTTGAGAGCGAAAGACACGGAAAGAGAGTTGCAAACTGGAGGAGGAAGGTCGTACAGAAATCCATTATGTTGGTGCCAGCAACTGTGAATGAACACTTTGAACAGCATACTTTCCAGCAGATACTTATGGAAGAGACCATAGAGTTGCAGTAGTCGAGTCGAGTTGGAATAAAGCTCTTCGGCGACGCTCAATCCAGAGTAGGCCTACAGCGAAGCTTCCTGATCGGTTTTAGAGAGTGCTAATTAGGTAAAGTATGACTCCAGATTCAAGAAAGTAGAGGATTGGGAGAGTAAAACAGGGAGTAAGAAGTGCGAGTTCAAAACATTGTAGGAGCTTAGAGGAATGGATAAATCAGAAGATATCAGGTTTAGAACCGTTAGGTTGAAGTGCATAGACCCAGTATAATAGGTGACGCCATCTATGCATCGACGCCTCTATTATAGCAGATCCTCAACAATAGACAATCGATTATCAAGACTCATTCTCACGTGCTTTTCAGTCAGTCACATGAATACACCTGTATAGGTGCAATGCATAGCCCTTGGGTTGGCGGACCGTTGGCCTACAGGCATACAGTGTTAGAGACTTTGTCTGTTAATTGGACAAAATTTCTTTTACAAAGAAACAAAGGCCCTTGGTATTGGTATCAATATAAGCGTATATGCACTGATTGGGTGAGATCATTCATGCATTCGAACATTTGATTGGAACTACTTAATTGTAGTCTATACAGCCTACACAGCATGGTCTTCTGTGCCTGTGGTAATATGGGTCCTACATGGCCTCATATTATGAGCATGCGGACACCTCGTACAGCAGATTCGTTTTTGCGACAACGGAACAGACATCTAGCAATATCCAGCAACTAGGACTTTTCGTTGTGGGGGGAGGGGCGGCTTAATTAAGCATTGAGCATGGTTTTGAGTGTTTACGAGGATTCTAGGAGAGATGGATGTTAGGCAATACAGGTTAACTAGCAGCGGGTCCAACACAGATTAAGCATCTTCTGAACCACATCAAACCATTGCTGTTATGTTACCCAGATGCAATGTCCAGGTTTAACATTAATATGTAAGGTCTGCTTGGAAATGTATAATTTTTAAATTTTTTAAATTCACAGATAAATAGTAAACCACAGATACGAACTCATTGAGCCTGCAAGAATGGAGAGTCGAGCTGCCCAAATTATCATCATGTATTTCTTGATTGGTCACTAATTCCACTACCACTAAAGCCCTCTTCATTGGAACCAGATTGGTCCAATAGGTGGCCCCATAAGTATTCCAGTGTTGTATCCACATCACACCACTGAGTTTGTGCTGGATTTTAAGCCACCACCCCAATCTAAGTTTAGGACAGGTCATTGAGATGACCCATCAATCCAGAACTGACAGGGTTGCCTACTAAAACTTGGAAGGCAAAACATTAATTTAAAAAAACTGGCAAAAGGCAGTGAAGTGAGAAATTAATTCAAATAAAGTCATGAAACAACTGGATCATATAAATGGAGAAATGTTGCTGCTTAATAAACTATACCCATGTTTCTATTACTTATTGGATGTAAACTCTGTGATGTAAATTTTGTCCAGTAAGGAGGAATCGGCAAAGCTAATGTACAAGACTTTCTCCTGCTAATAAACTACTGCAAAGCCTAATGCTTGAAAGTGGACATTACAACAAGTGAACAGCTTCTTATACAGTAAGTCAAATGATGTAATATTCAAAATTTGAAAATGATCATCTCAGACATTAAACACCATTACATAGTAGTACAATTGCATGTATTCAACATATCACAAAATGAGATGTGTTCTGTACTGCAAAGTTAATAAATAAAATACATGCAAATAGAAAAATGAAACACTGGCACATATAAGGCAGGTTTCACAAGTGTTAAATGTTGAAAGATGCATGATCACATTAAAATTGGCAAAATCTACATCACAGACTTTACATGCAATAAGTAATAGAAACATGGGTATCAATTTTCAAATGTAGGTTATTTTGTTATGCAGCCAAACTTCAGTAGGGGGTTCAAATCCCCGTAGGCTACAATGAATACAGTATAGTAATAATATTATATCTGACCATCTGTATGGCACTTTTTCATAACCTTACGATACATTACAATGATCAACTCCATTTTAATATCTTATCAATCAAATAATATTATCAACCATTCTTTGTAAATTCACCTCATAATCTCAGTGGCTATAAAAATTATGATAAAAAATAAGTCTGTTTTGTTAAATGGATCTAGATTGCTTTGTGCAGATTAATTGATTTACTAAGTGATTGATTGATTATTTGACTGACTGCTTGAGATTGGTATATTGGACTACTGGAATGAATATTTTGGAATAATCTGTTTTACCGACTGGTCACTGATGTACTAAAGATGTCCTTCCTATATTCCAACAAGCATGTTAACAAGCCAGTTAGCAACTTGTTTTGTTGACAATATAACCGCCAGAGCTAAAAAGTCTCTCACACGGAACTGAAGGGCTATAAAATCGGTGAACCTTATCGAATATAATAAGTGGTCATCGATAAATCGTTAACATAAATTTAAAAGTTAAAATTAATTAACAAGTAATCGATCAATTAATCCTTAGCTTCCGCAGCCTTAATCATTTTTAGTATTTCATTAAACCCAAATGATTAAGTACACGCTAAGAAGAAAACATGAGCGAGGGACTTGTTTGGCCTGGAATGGCTAATTCTTGCTATGTCTAGCTCGATCAAAGTGCTGTTGAAAGTAGGCCTACTAATGCAATTTGCTTTCCAACATAATATTATTGCATTTCCCAGAGGTACATGTGATCCCTATTATTATCGTCATTAATATCATCATCAATGATTCATCAATATCTATTATTTTTATTCCTATTACAATAGTTACAAAGAAATTATACAGCGCAAAGTCATAAATCACATGAATCCGGGGCCTACATATTTTGTAAAGGTGTACAAACTGTACATTACATATAGTTGAAATACAAAACCAGTCAGAATCAACTCCTCCACCAAACGCATTATCATCCACTGTCCTCATCATTGTTTCCATAGAGATGTATCTCCTTCTTCATCTTCCAGCTTTGCATCCGCATCCGGTTCTCGAATCGGATCTTGTCATCCAAGGGTGATGTGTCTGAACTGGAAAGATTTTCCAGCTTCAGGACCCATGCCCATGTCGTTGGCAGCTCGTTGATGGAGATCGCTGGAAATGTGATGTAGACTCCTTTACCACCTTCTCCAGCTGTCCAGGTGAAAGGCTGGCTGGCATAGCCGAGCATCGAGATCTTGGTCTGTTGGGTGATAACAGGTGCGCCGAGATAGAGGCTGTTCTTCTGGGGCCACTTCAAGACAATGGCATAGACATTGGTTGTACCTGTGTCGGACGTCTTTGATGTGTACCTTAGAGCAAAAAAACGATTTCCTAAATTCATTTTTCACTCTGTACCGGATCACTATATCACTAGATATAAAACTCCAGATGCATTTCATCGTTGCAGCACATCACAATACTTCTTCTTCTACCGTGTTTTACTCATATGGTATGTGGATTTATAATACTGTGAAGCTATCTCATTTTACCTTAATGCTAATGGGACGATTTATCGAAGTGTCCACATAGGCTAGGCCTTACTAAGTTACTGATACTTGAATTTTTGATTCACCAACCATATATCTTTCGTGATGGTATCATTTTGGTGTTTCCATGGCTTTGAGGAGTAGATCGATTCACCATTGACACTGAGCCACTTGCCAAACTGTTTGAGTCGTTCCTCTAAGATTGGAATGATTCTACCATCGTGTGTAGGCCCTATGTTCATTAACAAGTTTCCACCACAACTAAAACATAGATTCATTAAACCCATATTATGTAAACAGCAGATTTTTTAATATCTTTTAATTCTCAGTATTACTGGATTTATTAAACAATAACATAATTGCACAGGACGGATAAAAGAAGGCTCATTTAATTAACTGAAAGCTCATTTAATTAACTAAATTATGGAAACGTGATGATAGATCAATGACTATCAATCAGTGGTATACCAAAAGATTTTGCACATCATCACAAAGGCACTACAAAACGCAAGAGATCAGATTAAAATATGAAAAATCTTAGCGTGGTGCCCTTTCAATACTGCCCTCTTGGAATAAAATTTTAAAATATTAACCACGGACGAGACAAGACAACAGAGAATCAAGATATTTATACGAAATGGTAGAGGCTGAATAAATTGCAGCTAACATGAACAACTCGATTAGGATAGATGAGATACTAACTAATGAAAATTTCCTTGCCCTGCTACAAGAATAAATACAGTAATCTGTAATCTTATTCAATATCAGGAGAGTGCACAATTAAAATTTATTATTAATTATCATTTCATTATTTGTACTTTTAAAACCCAAATGAACGTAGCTCGCGGCAATGATAAAAGTTACGAGGGAGACACTTTAACTAAATTTGTTTTTTTATGTTGTTACTGTTATTATCATTACTGTAATTGCTTTTCTTATTCCTATCATTATTATTATTATTAAGACTATTATGACTATTGCTCTTTAGCCTCTTTCCATTGAACGCAACATTTTTAAAATATTTGTAAGTTAGGTGCCTGTTTAAGGTCAGTGGGAAGCGAGCCTAGCCAGTCCAAGATCTGTAGGCCCATATATTTAATGGAGAATAAATGAGCCTGTATATTACAATATAATTTCGAGCTCCTACTATAGTGCAAAGGGATCTCAAAGCAAGTCCTGCAGCCAAAATCCCCAGGATGGATTCTGCAAGAGATCATGAATAAAACTATACAGAAAATTACATGCTTGAAACGTATTAATCTCTTGCAACTTAAGGATTAATTAGAATTAGAAAACAACTAATTACATAGAAATTAGTTGCTGACATCAGCATACAAAACTACACAAATATTAGGTAAGTAATTAGATCCTAATTGAATCAGTAACCCACCGCTACTGCACATACGGTACTGTTTTGGACTTACCTGACAGTTTCTGCCAGAGTTTTAATCAAGTCTTCGATGCTCAGGTATGATGACAGCGTGGCATCTCTTCGAAATCCCCAGGACGCACGATCTATTGTCATGCAGTTTTCCCACTTGTGATTCTGCAATTTACCTGTCATTAAACAACAAATAATGTAATGAACGTATGGTAATATAATGCAAGGTATTAGTTAAAGCCTAAAGAGGTTAAATGCACAGCCACTTACACAAATTAATTTGTTTGCTAAACTTAAAAGTTTAGGGGCATTCATGCACTATTGTTTACAAGAAAACAATACAACACAATTTGGATGGGAAGATGGTTGGTACAAAGATCAGAAGGATGCGGGTTCAATACAAGCTAGCCCCATAAAGCTGACTCAGCCATCAACTCCCTAGGAGCAACTGTAAAATAAGCAGTAGAATAGATGGACGCATTGCAGGCTGCCATACAGTTAAATTCGACTTCTGTTAAACTTGTTATCATCTGTTACTACTATTCATGTAATATTATTGCATATTGTGTCAGTTAGAATTAATAAACACATATTATTATTATTATTATTACAACCTGATACAATAAGCTTGATTGATTGCAATGATTTAGCTATATGATGACTGACAATATTATGCACCTCTCGTCACTTTAGGTGTTAGATGTTCATTATAAATATGATACTGTATTTACTTATGCAGTGAAAGAAGTTTCCATTCTTGATATAATTTCATATTTGAGTTTTCTAACTTTAAATTTATACCAATTAAAAAACACAATGATAAGTATTTGAGCAAACTGTGCTAACCAGGATTGTAGCGATCAGCACAAGTATAGAATCCACCATGATGACAGCCGCATCCCCTTCCCCATCGGTCATTGGTGACAACCGTGTCCTTGACTGGACTGCAGCAAAGACATCAGAAAACAAACCAATTCCGTTAACAGATTGACAGATGGGCAAACAGTTATACTTGGTGGTCACCTCTTCAATTATCCGAGAATTTTTTGTTTACATATGCAATTACTGTTCTTAATGAACTTTAACATCATTTAGACAAGTGTAAGCACTTCTAAGGACTCAATTGTAAGGTACTTAAAACATGTTATATTAAGTATCTACATACATACATGTATACATGTATGTACATACATAAATACATACATCCATACACAGTGCATGCATATAATATTATGCTGAATACATGCATGAATACAAGCATTCATACATACATACATGCATGCATACTGGCTGACAGGAAGTTATACAAGCTAGTAAGTCATTAGAAAAACAATCCAGTATGTGATTCAACAAGCTACAATCATGACCACATATTAATGAATGTTCAACAGGCTCCACCTATAATCAGATTATTAAATATCAGAATTCCAGTAACAAAAGAAATTATTTCTGACAAATTTCATAGCTTGACTGGTCACTGATGACTACTAAACATTAGACTATTCAACATCCTCTTTTTGAATAAGTTGGTGCCTTGTGCATCACTTTCATGTGGCGCTGTGGAAATTTGGAGTTTACGATTATACAATACAATACAATTATACAACTGTACTTTGTTATTGCCCTCCTTCCAAAGTTCAGAAGAGCACACACGATGATGTCACAGATACAATTATACTGTAGAGCAATTGTGAGCAAAGGACTTGCTCAAGGTCCCTACAGGCTCGAACCTGTACTCTCCGCGTGAGAAGCCGAGCACTCTAACCAATCGGCCACCGTGCCCTCATATGATTATGATTATAGCCATACCAGACCAAGGAATTAAATCGACTGCCACTCTCTCTCTTCATATATCAAATTCACTTTCTTCCTTCAAAAAGCGGCTCAAAACTCACTTGTTCTCCTTGGCTTTCAGGCACTTGGATATCTACCTAAATCTTCCTCTGGTAGCTTACTATACGTGCCTCAAATTCACCATTCGGTGTGACCGTGTGCACATTACAAATTTCATTAATAGTAATAATGAGTATTTAGCAAATATTGAATAGGTCTATTCAAGAGGTACAACATGCCCTCACTGACAACAATTGAAGATGTACAGTCACCTGTCATTGTAGAGCCATGCGATGAATTCAGTACTGTTCCAGTAGGTATCAGGTCCTGCATCACCATCAGACCATACGACATCCGGTTTATACTGATTTACCAACTCATACAGCTCTGGCATCGTCTTACCCTGAAACAGATAACTAAAAACTGTCCTTAATTTAATCAATTACAAATGTTGAAGACATACCGGTAATGATAAAATGAGTTCAATAACATTGTGCTTGTTGCTTATTCGTGTTATCATTATCAACAATAATGTTGTTGACAAATAATGCCCAAATGCTATTGTGGCCACTTCCAAGTAAAGCTGCATTACAAATCCACACTGAATGTCTTGACCGAAAGAGCCGAAATTCCATGGGGCTCCCAAGACCAAAAGATAAGCTGCGAAAATATGCAATTTACAAAATGAGATCTTAGAAAATACAACCATTCATTCATTCATTCAGATCATTTAAATAGCTTAGTAACATTGTGTACTGTGCAGTAACACAGTAAAATAAATAGTAAGTGCAGTAACTTAAAGTACCATTGTGTAAAAATATTAATAACATAACAGAATTGCAATATTGTGCAGCAACATAAAGTAACATTGTGTAATAACAATAATAACAGTTAACATATTATAGTAACTTTGTGTAGTAATATTAGTAACATAGTAGAATTGTAACAGTTAAGTAACATATGGTAACACTGAGTCATCGCACCTTAACAAATTTCTGTGTTTTGAAACCGTTCTTTTTGTCCTCCGCATAGATTGGATTGAACCATTCAAATAATGAGTGGTAGAGTCCAAAGTGAATGTCCGTTTTACTACGAATTGCAGCAGCAAGGTCACCTGTAATGTAAATTTAAGTATCATTGTGTAATTAAATAAAGTATCATTGGGTAATTAAATAAAATGTACATAATGCAATTTATGCCCATATATAATGTGTGTGCAATGTAATGCAAACCAAGTACGTGTATTGTGATGTGCTACAGTGAGTAGTTATCTTGAAGGGGCGCTATATAAATTCCATAGATAGATAGATAATGTATTAATGTCATATAATTCATATGCAAGTACAGTAATATAGTGCTATGTTGTCAGCTATGTTGAAGGCCAGCTGTCCTTCTTAGAACAGGGAACCAGCCTCAACAAATTAATTAATTTTCAGCTAATTTCCCATTACATGTATTGTGACCAAACTGTGGTTCAATTGCATCTGTCCATAGAAATTTAAAAAGTTTAGCATAGTATAATGAGGTCCTTGGTCTGAAGTCTTCAGTGGTCTCAAGACTAAGTTGTCTTGTCTGAGGTCCTTATTCAGATGCCCTTTGACTGCATTCCTAGGTCTGTAGTCCTTAAACTCTGGTTCACTGACTATGGCACACGATCAGTGGTTCTTGGGGTATGTGGTTACACCATGGCCCTTTGTGCAACTGGCCAATAGTCTTTGATTGCATTCCTTGGACTATGGCTTTTAATCTGTGATTGTAAATCTACAATCCTTGGTCTTTGGAATGTTGCCTCTCAAACATGGACCCGGTCTAAGAAAGGGTAACAGAACATACCAACGAGATCTCGTTTTGGACCAACGGCCATTGAGTTCCAGTTGAAGGAAACATGCGATGGCCAGTTGGTGAATCCCTCATGGTGTTTGCTTGTCAGGACAATATACCTGCCAAACGAAAATCAATCAAATTTGCACCAGAACACAAATATTTAAACAGTTTTGTTTCACTAGTTCCCTCATGCCAACTTAGTAATAAAAGACTGGAGGAGGACGGGAATAAACTGAAAATAAAGCATACCAAACTGCTATAGGACATCATTCATAATACCATGCCTATCAAGTGATGATAAGCTTCTTACCCGTTATTTGCCCCTATAAAGTCTGCATGTTAAAACCATTCCTTTCGATCGTGGTTTTCTGTTGTCCTTTTGAAGTCAGAAGGCCCTATACAAATTGCGATGACGATACGGTTATAATTACTTAGCACCGGACGCTTTGAAGATGTCTGCCCACTCGTCAGGGTCGAAGAACTCGGCAGTGAACTGTGCCGCAAAATCAGCATACGTAAACCCGGGTCTGAAATTCTTCTTCATAAAGTCGACCTCTCGCTTGTAGCCCGCATTCCAGCGGTACCAAAACCATTCGCTGTCGAAGCTCGGTACGGAGAACACGCCCCAGTGAATGAAGATCCCGAACTTGCCTTCATCGTACCAACTAGGAAGCGGCCGCTTGTCCAGCGAGTCCCAGTCGGGGGTGTACCTAACTGTCTCTTGGCACGAACAAATACCTGCAACAACGGATAACACCGTCGCAAAAATATACACAGACTTTACCATTGCCTACAAAATTAGTGTCAGAATATAAATCAAGGTTTATGCAAAATGTTTGGCGAGTTTTGCTTTTTCAAAACCACATAGGCCTACGCCCAGTTTGTTTTGTTTACGCTTCATCGACTTCGATGTTACGCTTCGCCGACGTGAGCGGGGTACACGAACTAAGGATCTAAAGAAGAGTATCGGGTGCATTACAGAACTATAGAGCCTAAACAAGAATGGAGATTTGAGTTGGCCCAAATTGTCATCGTGTATTCCTTGAATAGTCACTAACACTCACTATTCACTAATTCTACTACCGTTACGGCCCTCTGTTGGATCCAGTTTCAGTCAACGGTCCAATAGCTTGGTCCAATTCCTCACAAGTATCAATCAATCGGTCATAGAATTTATATAGCGCTTCTTCAAGGGGCTCTACTCAGAAGCACTCCCGAGCCAGGCCTGATCATAGAGGAAAGTCTTTAATAGGGCGTAAAAGAAGTAGAGTGAATACGAGGAGATACGCGTAGGAAAGATGGCAAGTCATTCCAGGCTGTTGGACCAACGACAGAGAATGTTCGGCGCTGCGTAGTAGCATTGCGGGCAAATGGAACCAAAAAGTATAGGAAATATATGCCACTGTTGTATTCACATCACACCACTAAATTTGTGCTAGATTAGAAGACCACCACCCCAATCTAAGTTATGGACAGGCAGGCTAATTGAGTTGCCTCTTCAATCCAGAGCTGGCAGGGTTGCCTACTAAACTTGGGAAGGCAATAATGAATTAAAGAAACAACTAGCAAAGGCAGTGACGGGATAAATTAATTAAAATTAAGTCATGAAAAAACTGGGTCATAAAAATGGGAAAATATTTCTGCTTCATAAACGCCCAGTTAGGAGGAATCAACAAGGTTAATGCACAATACTTGCCCCTTCCACTAATTAACTACTGCAATGACTAATGCTTAAAAAGTGGACTTCAAAACAAGACAACATTTTTTCATTCGTCAAAAACGGTGTAATATTCCAAATTCGTCAAAAACGGTGTAATATTCCAAATTCGTCAAAAACGGTGTAATATTCCAAATTCATCAAAAACGGTGTAATATTCCAAATGATCATCTCAGACATTAAACAACATTCAATGATCATCTCAGACATTAAACACCATTACACAGTAGTACCGGTACACTCGCATGTATTCAACATATCACAAAATTAGATGTATTCTGTGCTGCAGTTCTATATAAATAAATACATGCAAATAGAAAAATGAAACACTGGAACATATAAGGCAGGTTTTGCACGTGTTAAACGTTGAAAGATGCATGATCACATTAAAACTGGCAAAATCTACATCACAGAGTTTACATGCAATATCAATAAAAAGTAAACAAGTAATAGAAATATGTGTATCAATTTCCAAATGTACATCAAGTTGCTGTGCAGTCAGTCTCCCGTATGTTCAAATCCCAGTACAATGAATGCAATAACACAGTATATATCGGACCATCTGTATCGTATCTTTTCATAACCTCTCAAAGGCACTACTGACTGCAAAGTAGTCACATGCTTCTACCACTAATACCAGTCCTAGGGTTGAAGCATCTCTTGGCTTTAGTAATTCATGATTCACCTAGACATAGATTTTAATCTGTAAAAGAGCAGTCAAATGCACAGCAATCCTATTCTGGAAATGTTACTTAACACTACGTAATTTTAAGTCCGGGAAGACATCCATTTCCAACGAGACAAGTTAAAGCAATACTACATTCAACTTAACTTTAGACTCTAAATCAAATATCATTCATTAATTTCATTGTAATGATCAGTATTATTATAATCATTTGTAATCATCATCTTTATGAACATAATTATAATTATCATATTATTAGCAATCCTTATTATTCTTGTACAATGATCAGTAGTATTTTAGAATAATTCAATGCATGTACTCCCTTCCTAAAAGAGGCGAATTGCCTGCCACTAAAGTTTAAACTAAACAAGAATGTCAAAGTGACATCACACCTAACCGAATATAGTCTGGACACTTCAACGAGTGTGTAATAAAAGTGACTTGGAAACCAATGCAGCTCATTACTAGAGCTTCATTTTAAATTCATGTAATATAGACTGATTATTGTAACACCCAAAGCAGTGACGGATGGTCACTGAACTGCATTTATACCTGATAATGCCAACTGATGATTATACACAAGCCTGATCATCACAAATGATTGTGATTAAATTGATAACTGCGACTGATCATGTCAAATGAGCATAGCATGATCGGCATTATGCTACACGTTGATCATAACATGTTCAACTCATTATTGCAAGTAATAATCACTTAAAATCAATATACATGATCAAGCTGCCTCATCATCATAAGCAATCATTTATAATGCCAATTGATCGTTACAATTTGTCATTAAATTCTCCTAATTTGTAACAAATAGAATTCATGGTTTCAAACATAATTTCATGAACACATCAATTTAATTTCTAGCAACAAAAAATTATGTTTCAAAAGTCCTAATCTTAATATCATTTCTCTTAATGATTTTCTTCAATTCCTCATATCTGTAGAAGTCAGTAACCTAAAATTTGACAGGAAAACAGATCTGTTAGTAAAGTCGCACAATGTTGCTTAATGTAGTGATTCTCAATCTCATGTGAATTAAAGTAATGTGAAGCAATGCAACTTCATGTAATGCAATTTGGTAGCTTAATATAGCTTAATGCAACAATTATTTATATCAATGTAATGTGACTTGATGCAAATGCAATTTAATTGTAATTTAGAATAGAAACAATGAAACGAGGAAAATAGACCTCTTACTAAAGTCGCACAATGTTGACTAATTTAGTGTTTCTCAATCTAATGTGAATTAAAGTAATGTGAAGCAATGCAACTTCAAGTAATGCAAATTTGGTAGCTTAATGCAACAAAACTGCAATTTAAATCAATGTAATGTGACTTGATGCAAATGCAATTTTATTGTAATTTAGAATAAAAACAATGAAACTTACGGCGATACACCCACTGTCCAAGTTCTGCTGGCACTTCCTGTCCAGCTTTCTCCAAGATGCCGATGAGTTCTTTGGCCTTCGACCGGTTGTCCCTTGTGAAGAATGTGTAGGCTGTTCCAGTCTTTGAGGCCCTTCCTGTACGTCCAATTCTATGGACATAGTCCTCTGAGTTCTTTGGGTAATCGTAGTTGATCACAAATTTAATGTCGTCGATGTCTGAATTTAGATAAGATATGTTACAATGATCAACTCAACTTATATTATCAATCAAATAATATTATCATCCATTCCTTGTAAACTCACCTCATAAAACTAACCTCAAAAGTATACATGATTAAAAAAATACAAGTCTTCATTGTTTTTGTTAAATGGAATTTAGGAAAGACAACTTTAGTACATCAATCAGTAAAAACTGATTATTCCAACATATCAAGCTCATTACATTAGTCAAATATACCAATCTCAAGCAGTCGATCAATCAATCACTTAGGAAGTCAATCAATTAATCAAAACAATTAATCTAGATAAGTAAGTAAGTATATTCTTTATTAGCCAATTACTAATCGCACTTTGGTGTACAGACATCTTATAAACACAGTTAAAAAGTATATAGTATCCTGACAATAAACGTTTTTCGTATCAAGTAAGTTAGTAAGTGAGAATATCCATTAACTACCAATACACATGATAGCTGCCAACTGCTCCTTGGTGCACACATCATTATAGTCCTGCATATATCCAAGAAAGTCAGCCAATCTTGATCAGACCTTATATATCATCCTAGTGATGAAAGTTTTACGAATCAGTTTGAATCAAAGTCATTCATGCTGTGAGTTGTATGGTCAATCACCAAGTGCATCAACAAGTTAATCACTTAAAACAATCCACCAGTCAATCATAAATCAATTATCAAACCATCAGTCAAACTATTCATGAAGGACTTTCCCATGTCAGTACCTTACAAAACAAGGCAGTGTGTACTGTGTCAGTAAACCAAAAACATTGAAACAACTCACCTAATCCACGAGCAGCAACGTCCGTAGCAACAAGGATTGGAATACGCCCCAATCGAAACTCTGCAGATAAGCAATTTACATGTATTGATTGTATTCATATTACCAAGTACACATTTTGCAAAGCCCAGCATACTTATAACATTACTATGCTTTCAGAGGTTCTTGAAAAGCACTAAAGAAATTCATATATATTCATAAGCATATGGCACAGACAAATTTCATGTAGAGTGGAATTTTGGCCATTACAACAAGCAAGGGCTACATCTATTTACACTTCTTTCACACATAAGGTACATAAGTTCGTATGAGTAAATCTGATCAAGACACAAGGCAAAATGTGTGTAAACCTTTCCTGGGTCATTACACATAGTCTGCACATCAGGATCAAACATGCAATCATTCAATACGGACCATCCCACATACTGTCAAGCAAAATCAAGTAAAGTAACAAATCTGTTTTCCTTCCTCTAAAACAATTTTCTTCCACAGTCCAAAAATTGTTGATCATTTCCACACAACAGCCTATCGATTTGATTGCCTCTGGCAACATAGTCAAGCTTACCTCTAAGAACTTGCTCACGCTCATACTGAGACTTGTCACCATGAATAGTTGCTGCTTTATAACTGAAATTTAAAAAAGTCAACGTTGCAGGTACCTCTACATACAATTAACGAAGGAACTTCATGTGTCTCTTTTGCTTGTTATTGTATTTATCCTCTTACAAAACAAATTCCTCTGAACCACTCCAAGCCTCTATGAAAAAGTTAAGTTAAAAAATACTTATCAGAGCTCTCAATACCAATGTTTACAAGTTCTGTTCTATGCTGAGAGTTATTATTTATTCACCTATTCCATACACATAACTCATATGATGCTACTTTAAAAGGCATTCAGTGGATACAGTGAATGTCACTGTAGAACTTGCTGTCTGTTAATAGCTGTCATAATTACAGCATGTTGGAAACAAGCAAATGAACATAGGCAAATCGAAGTCGTTTGTTTATCAGCCCATTGTGCAACAGAATGTCAACTTAACTAAATCTTAAAAGAAAACTCTAATAAACATGATACTCTGTAGTGTTTAGGAACTTAAAATTTAAGCTTTGCAAAACTTGCCCAAATTTCAACAGAACTTAAATAAAAAGGGTATGAACTTGAAAGCAACTCAAAAGGCAACTTCTATAGATAAGATACAAAAGGCATTTAAAGAAATTTCAAATGTAAGCAAGATACTGACGCCAATTGGAGCTCAAAACAATTTCAAAAGGTAACTACCTATACACATGATACTTTTGCCTACAGAAACTTCCATTGCAATTTTAAATTGTAATTCTTATAAATTTGACACATTTTGTCACGTGACAATTAAAATTTGAAATAATATAAACAAAACACTTACTTCCACTCTCGAATGTACCAAAGTTGGTCTTCAGCTCCAACTTTTGTCTCAGTGAAAATAATTGTCTTGTTCCCTGGCTCTTGCATCAGCTCCTGTAAGAGTTCCTTAAGTCTGTTGAGAAAAGTCAAATATATATAGTATTTTATTATTATTATAACTTTACCCATGGTCAAAATGATTCATCAGCAGTTAGAAAAGTAGACAGGAGTTATTATTGTTAATTATTAATTATAAATTTCTATCCTGCCAGCATTCAATGCACAAGGCAATAACCGATTATGGCACACAAGTCAATAACCAGGTAAATATGCAGATAAGTTCACTAATGTAATGTAATGTAATGTAAATCTTCGAAAATTTCTCAGCGCCCACAAAAGCCACGTCAGGGAGACCAGCTTATTCACCGGCGCTATATCAAATCAGTCCGCAATAGCCAAAACTCCTCTGTTCGTTTCGGTGCCAGGTCAAAATCCGGGGAGGTCAAGCCGAGGAGACAGCATGGTGCTACGGTGGCAGTCGGTGATGATGGTGGTCGTGTGGTGGCGAAGGAGTGGAATCAGGATAGGATATCTTGAAGAGTTCGGTTTTCAGTCGTGAGTGGAAAGTAGAAGAGGAGAGTGCAAGCGGAGGAGAAGTTGAGTTAAGAGGCGAGATAGGAGGATGAGCAAACTGGCGGAGGTCTTTTGGGAGTCCGTTCCAAAGAGCTGGTGCAGCATAGACTAAGGAGCGGTTGCAGAATTTCAGAGCGGATGACACTGGAGGCCGGGATAGAGAAAGGTATGATGATGAGCGAGTAGACCCGGGCGGTTGGATGGTGAATAGCTGGCGAATGTAAGAGGGTTTAGACGTTTGGAGGGCATTGTAGGTAAGAGATACTATTTTGTAATGGATGCGCTGAGGGATTTTAAGCCAATGAAGTGATTTTAGAACAGGGGTTATGTGGTGGTGTTTGGGAGTTTTGGTGACTGCGCGGGCGAGAGCGTTCTGGACTGTTTGCAGGCGTTTGATTTGAGAAGAGTCGATGTTGTAAAAGATGGAATTACAGTAGTCGAGTTTGGAATGAACAATTGAGGTGGCTATTGTGCATGCAGTCTTGTAATCAAGTATTGGGCGCAGTCGACGAAGGTCGCGGATGTGCATATAGCAGGTTCGAGATAGCTGGCTGATGTGGTCGGAAAAGGTGAGGTTCTTATCAATGATGATTCCAAGATTGCGGACAGGAGAAGAGTAAGGTGCGGGAGAAGCGAGATCGGTTGGACAAAGATCGGGAGGAAAGGCTAGTTTGTTTAATTGCTCGCGGAGGCCAATAATGAGGAATTCTGTTTTTGAAGGGTTAAGGCAGAGCAGATTAGCGGTCATCCAAGCTGAAATCTGGGTGATTGTGTTGCGTAGATGATTTAATGCGTCTGGAAAGGACTGAGGGGAGAAAGAAATGAAGAGTTGTGTGTCGTCGGCATAGAGGTGATGATCAGTAGAGGATGAGGAAATGAGTTTGCTGAGTGGGGAGGTGTAAAGAATGAACAGCAGAGGACCGAGAACAGAACCTTGAGGAACACCGCAGGTGAGGGTGTGCGGATTTGATGAGTGACCAGCGGCATTGACAGTGTTACTGTTGTTATTCAAGACCATCATCATCATTTAATTATATAATGGGAGCAAATGAACAATATCTTGGTATGTCTATCCAGCCTAGTACTAGTAATGATCATTCATTTCCTTCAAATCTTGCAGGCAATTCATGTAGTGAAATTCAGTGCTTTGAAAACCTGTGTTGTGCTTATGTGTATTGACTATTGTCATTAAATTGTTGATGATCAATGACGTGGTGCTTAGTTCAGCTTGGATTTCAGTCAGCTGACATTCTTTTCACATTATAGGGTACCACAATACAACGACACATATGAGTGGTTTAATGATTACATTAATTAGTTACTGTTTAAACTTGTTATTATTAGAAGTGTACTTACTTGTTGTTTTTCTCGTACTCGTTGCACACATACACAACCTGGGTTATGTTGCGATTGGCCGACAGGTCGGTCGATCCGATGGTTATCTGCATGTAGTCCCTCAGAAACTTTCTGGCCAACTTCTGGACTTGCTGAGGCCAGGTGGCACTGAACATCAGTGTCTGTCGATCAGGCTGTTCCAGCAACATCAACAAAAGTAATATTGTAATATTGTGAAATGCAACACAGCTCTTTAAAGTGTATTCTTTCCTGTCTTGAAGCCCCCATGTGCCAACAACTAGACCATTAGTACTATATAGATACTACTGCAATTCACTATTGTTTCCCAAGGCATGCTATCTTCCCTTCGGTCGGTTATGGTTCAGCAGCCAGGCTCGCTGCTAGTCTCCCTCGCTACTCCCACATTTCTACCAACATGACTACGGTATGTCCTACACTGGCTTTCTGTTGCCTCTCTTACCTAATACAAGGTCCCATACTGCTCTTAGCCTTTAAGAACTCAACAGGGATGAGCTCCTAAATACCTTTGCAACTTAATGAGCAAGCCTCTGTCTGCTGTCTCTTCCCACCCTCTCCGGTCTGCGGATTGACTTGATCTCCTAGTTCCCCAGGCAAGGACTGCAATGGCCCAACGCCAAGCCTTTGCCTCGTGGGTCCTTCTATGTGGAATGACCTCCCCTCCCTCAATCCGTAGAAGATTTTAGTATGGGTTCCACCCTGATCCCTTCGTTACTTAAAGACTTTCTTATTTCCTCCGGCCTGTCACGCTGAGAGCACCTCTGAATAACTTGTACTATAAGAGGCGCTTTGTAAATTCTCAGATACTAGACGATATGATATCAGATAATAAAATTTAGCATTTGAACCGGTGAATGTCTGTAAATTATTTCTTAAATCAGCGTTTGACTGCCCATTACACATGGGCAGTGACCTTTGTGATCTGTAGTATGAAGAATATATCAAGTCAATTCAGAGCTAAGGCAGGTTGACTTCTACAGTGGGTGGCATCTGTTACTGGCACCTCTAAAAAGGTAAGGAGGAGAGGACATGATTCTATTCTATTCTATTTATGGACTTATAAAGCACCTCTCACAGTACAACCTAATCATGAAGAGAAGATGAACATAAAAAAATACCCTGATCTGATCTATTAGCTTTGTGATCTGTGGCTCGAATCCCATATCAAGCATTCGGTCTGCTTCATCGAGAACAAGGTACGAGCAACGACGGAGGTTGGTCTTCCTGCTTTGCAAAAGATCAATCAGTCGGCCAGGAGTGGCAATGCAAATCGCAGCTCCTAGTGAAATGAAATAAAGCCTTATTAGCAACCAGTATTTACAGTGTACACAAAGAAAATCATGATGTAATTAAGTGAACATGAGAGTGGCAATGCAAATCGCAGCTCCTAGTGAAATGAAATAAAGCCTTATTAGCAACCAGTATTTACAGAGTACACAAAGAAAATCATGATGTAATTAAGTGAACATGAGAAAGTGAAAAATCCTATAACAAAACAATTACACTTTTTTGTACAGCCTGATGAAACAAAAAGTAGGTAATGTTGAAGTGGTTGAAGTGCCTTTGTCCTAAAACGGTTATTGACATTGTGCTGTCCATGTTTTTCATCACTATAAACAGAACTATGCAAAAGTAAATAAATCATTATTTGGAAATTTTTTAAAGAATGCAATTACACAGAATGGTGAATCTGCCCGTCTCTGCTGTGATCATGCATGTAATGTATTAGCCAATTCATATAGTGCTTCTTTAAAACAGGACTACTTAGGGACATTCATAAAGCTGCTGTGTGATCTGTGAAAACTATTATGCAGTATTATCTAATTACCAAAAAGACATCAATGAAATCTTTCAATCGGCCATCTATGATGACCTTTCTGTAAAAACAAAATTAAGTGTTCTGACTACATTCATACATTCATTCATATTTTGCTAGACACTATTTACACGAGTGGAAGGACTTTTCTTTCTATACATATTTTTTTAGAAGACGAGACGTTGATCATACCTTGTCGTAGTGCTTGTATTTGCTGATACTTATCAGCTCCACCATAGACACAAGCGAGGTTCAGGCCCAAAGCACTGGCAAACTTTTTCGTCGTGTCTGCAACCTGCTGTGCCAGCTCCCGTGTTGGCACCAAAACAATGCACTGGAAAGAAATAGGCAAGTGATTCAGCACATACCACTTGCAATTTCTGTCAGGTAATTTGTGCATTTGTATGATGTATGAAAACATTTAATACAGTGCATATACCTTCTGCTCAAAGCCACGGTTTGATCTAAACAACCGAGTTTTAAAAAAGGAAGAAACTGTATGCTGAATGAGTCTAATGCAACAGTATAATGCAAGTACAACAGTCTTGTTTTGAAACAATTTTTTCTTTAGAATGAGAGAACTTGTTTAAAAGTGTTTTAAAACAAGGTTTGGAAGGTTATATTCAAAACCCATTCAGGTTCGCTGAATAGTGTCTGCAATAAACTCCAGATTGGAATCTGTTGTGTGGGTAATGTTTTATAAATCTCAGCATTATGCGCTTAATAACGAAAGTTTAGTTCAAGATGACTTGAACAACATTAGAGTAACAAAGCAATACTTTTTGTAGGTACCTAATGATGTGCAATATTATGTGTATAGATAGCTACCTAACCATAGCAATCGAAACAACTAGATGACTTTCCTTAGTGGTTACAAGACTTGATATGAATTTTCAATTTCACACCAGTTGTCACAATGTTTTTGCTAAGTTACCTTCACATTACGAAATTAAGACTCTCGGGACTTACCATTGGCCCATCGTCTCCCTGAAGCTGGGGCTGATGCTTCATATGAACCAATGCAGGCAGCATATACTACAACAGAAACATCACCGTTACATAAATACCGTACTAGAACATTGCATTTGTTTACAGACATATGCATTCAGATATAAATGTATGGATGTGTTTGTGTATGCAAGTGTTATCTATGCAAATGTCCATGTATGTGCACATAAATGACATTTGTATGTTCATGCATATCTGATTATCTGTGCATGCATGCATAAATTTGTGTTTAATATGCATGCGCGTATTCACATATCTGCATACACATGTCTATAATGTTGAACATACGAATAATATATTTGTGTCAAAACAATTAAGTATGCAATCACCAGTGGCGGACCCATGCACTTATGAATGTATTCACCTATCTTCATTTGCGAGTTTATATATACATACATGTGTGTTTATTGCACCACAAGTCTGTATATATGTTTATGCATGCATATGTACGTATGAACATGTATTTAGGTACACAAGCAGCTATTTGTCTACAAGTGTGTTTATATATAGAAGCATGTGTTTATGTATTATGGTGTGGGTGTGTGCTATAGGTGACTCTTAATGTGTCCTGAGCCAGCACTGCATACTAACCATTATACTATAGTCTGCCCCTTTTTAATGAACCTGCAGCACCTCTCTCTTACTTCACAAAACAAACAAATAAATAGGTAAACATGTCACTTACAGCAAGTGTCTTTCCAGATCCGGTCTTTGCGATGCCAACAATGTCATGCCCACTCAGGGCGATTGGCCAACCCTGCGACTGTATAATTGTTGGCCGTTCAAACTGCAGGCTACTCAGAATCCGATGAATTTCATCTAAAACATCAAAATTATATCCAATGACTGAAACAGACCTTAGCAAAACGTAAGTACATGTATATATCTGTGCCTTTTGAGGTCATTAAAGGTCACAGGGTGCTAAACAGTGTGCCGGCAGCATGCTGGACTGTCAATCAAGAGGTTGGAGCTCAAATCACCACCACGACAGATATATTTTTCAAGATTTCTGCTCCACCTGTGCCCATAGCCAACTCAGTCATAATGAGTACACTTACTGCGCACTGTCAGATGAGATGGCAAGGGAGAGGACTGGCCACCTGTCCTCATATAGCAAGGCTAAGAAAATGAAGTCACTAACATTTTATACCCAATTACCCATGACTGTCTCAGGGCTAGCTTAAGCCGCTAACTTAAGACACAGCTCTTCTTCTTCTTCAAAAGGCCACTAAACACACACTTGCACATGCATGCATACATAAATGTCTTTGTGATCTTCCTGCTTTCCTTTGCAACCTGACTCACCATGACTGCACGCAGATCTTCCTGCTAATAATAATCTTTTCTTTATTAACCTGACAAACTCACCGCTGTACATTTCACATGTTATGCAAGCACAATCTTAACTACTAACAGAACAGACAGCCTGCAATCCTTTATGAGTATCTATAGATGTAATTTAGATGTTTTAAGATTATTATAATTATCATAAATGTTACCAAGGATTTACACTCTTTTAAAACCCTCTCAAATGCACAATGTGTATTGATAGAACAGCACTGGTAAATTGATACAATGTATACATTGTGCATATTGATACAATGCTAGTAAATACCACTTTTAGACACCTTTAACGACAAGCTGCATTGGTTTCTCCATAACTTTTAGTACACTCTTGTTGTTAAAGTGTTAAAATAGATTCTAAATTCAAATGACACAAACTTGCCAATCATCACAAACAATTTTTTTCCTGTTTGACATATGTTTCTAATTCATCTAGTAAGAGCTATTATTAAATATTCTTCAAATAAATCAGAAATTTGAAATCCTTCAGTCACAATAAATACCTGGAAATGGAGTTTCAGCAAAGCTGAGTATTGGTTTGGGACAGTTGGCTCCTTGTATAGTGATTTCATGCTCTCTCAGGAAGCTCTGAACTTCTTCCTGCAAATAACAATCCCATTCACCTTCAAAAATCTCTTTGTGATTTTATTTGGAAATTTATTTATTTGTGCTTATTCATTATGCACATATTTCAAGTTCAGTTAATCTGAAACCATAAACTGAAATCAGACCTTGAAACATAACTAGTCCAGATCCAATCTGAAACAGCTCTACCTCTCCCTACATAAAAAAGATTTATAGTAATAATGCATTTAATTGAATCTTGAACATCACTGCATCACGTCTCGAAGTGAATTAAATTTCTTGAGCTACCTAACTAATTAACTAACTAACTCTGGTTACCCTAACTAGTGTAAGAGTTGTTAGAATGACAAGTTCAAATTGTGACTTTGTAGCTGTGGAAGTTGTCCATAGCAGCCATATACATGTACATTACATTCAAATCCATGTCTGTGTTGTCTGACAGTTGATGTGCATTAGAGCATTATGTATGTAAGTATTATACCAAATCATTTATATAGCAACATTAAAGAACCAGACTATGACACAGCTTTAACAGCTATCTAACTGATACACGAAATACCCATGCATGGTGTAAAAATGCCAACTGGTATGTATGTATGTACCATGATAATAAATTTTCGGTGACTTGCCCGTGTTCTTTTTTGTGTTGTCAAGCTCTCTACGTAGACATTCTTCGTAATTGGAACTGCTGCCATGTCTTGCCAGTTGGGTTTGGTCATGCCACTCCCGAAAGATGTGCTGTTGTCCCATCGACTGCTGTTGCCAGATCTTCCATCATTCCCACGATATCCTCCACCACTCCTTTGGCTATCCCCATACATTTGATTTCCACCACCATAACCACGACCTCCTCGTTGACCTCTGTCGCTGTATCCATTCCCACTATCATATTTTGCACTTTGAGAATCCCATTGACCCTGTGGTTTGCTGTATGGAGATACTTTAGGGCTCCTAACGCTGTAGCTGCTGAAATCATGAGAAACATTACAACGCAATTACATACGCATCCTCGTTAATTTTCCATGACATTTCAAGACAATAAAGGAAATGTTTAACATACTTACAATCCAAGCATTAAGGTACAGATAATCAAAATTATTTATGTACCTTTATAGACGTATTTATAAAATCAGGGCAATCTTTAAAATTTTTTTAATCATTATGGACTTCCGCTGTGGGAAGTCACAGCACTCTATTCTATTTCAGTCTAGGGCAGTCATACTGTTTTAAGCCTCCTCTGCTTGTCAATGCAATGTTGTATCAATCCTAGCCTGAACTTTTACAAGTAATGTAATGCAGCCGGAGGGTTGCGGGTTCGAATCCACCTCAAGCCGCCGCATAGGGACCCTGGGCAAGTCCTTCACTCGCAATTGCTCATGCGCTTCGGCGTGAAACTCCGATTCAGTGTCCGTGCTGTAGTCGGAAGCGCCTCTGAGTATAAATCTTGAATGGGTGCTATAACAAGTGCTCATACATACATACACAGATAGATAAATAATGGTCTGGCTCCATGTTACTCTTGGAGTCTAATTCAGCGAGCGTGATCGATTTACCGATCGACCAGACCTTTGCTAGGCGATCGACCAAGGAGATCGATCGATCGCCTCAAATGAGAAGCTCTGGGGCCGTTATGAAAAAGCTAGTTTGTTTGACTTAGACTCTAAGTGCAGAGTACAATCATGAGCACAACCTTATTCATGATCTACAATTTACTGAGAAGGTTTGGAACAAAGTCAAACGATAAATTAGAGATTCTGTACTATAAAATATAACCTTTATCATGCTAATCTAATAAAGCAATGAAATATTAGCCACTTTTCGTCCTTATAAATGCAAATTTACCTTATTATGATTTCTGTAGTATGCGTATTGAATCGCAGAAGCCCAATCCCCAAATTGAATTTAAACTGAATTCCCACAAATCAATTTTCTAAGTGAAATAATTATTTGCACATATTTAACTTTTCAGGGTATTTTCGACTATCGGCCTACTATTCAGGAAATTTAACCAACTATCAGTGGCGTAACAACCTAGTCGGGGGCCCTTGGACATTCTAAGCTTGGGGGCCCTTACCCATTATGTATCTACATGTAGTATATACGTAAATAATTGAACATTCATAATTAGCCTATAGCGCCATTTCATGATATATACTCAGAGCGGGGGTGCAAAAAACCAAGTTTATTCAAAATGAAAAGTTGTTTTTTATTTTTTTTTATTTTTTGTTTTTTTTCTTGTTTTTGTTTTTTAAGATTTCCTATTTGGGATCATAAAACTCATAAAAATGGCTTAATGCCGTTTAAATAATCAGGTGCATATAAATGAAATTAACTGAAACAGTAGCTAGAACCGTAGAATATCATAAAACGAGATTAACAACGACCATACAACAATTGCCAAGAGAGTTGAAGAGACGCAAATTTTCTCATTTCTAATTTCAAATTTGTTAAAAACAAAAAAACCGAAATTTGCGTTTTATTGGTTTTTTGGGTTAAAAAAACAAAGAAACAAAACAAAAAACAAAGCCTTTAACAGCCCTGAGGCGCGCTCTGATGTTAAATGTCATTACGAACGAATATATTACAACTGTTATCAAAACAGTGCACAGTAAGCTGAACGAGCCACCAGTGCCTACACAGCTAGTAGCCTAATGTAGTGAACATGTCTAGACTGTATAGTCTGTTACAGTAGTTCCTCACGAATTTGGCTATTCTATAGCTTTCTGTTCTCCAAATGTGTCTATCAAGTCCCTTTCGGCATTTAAGAAGCTGAAAGGAGCATTAGAACAGAAATTCGTCAAGAGCTGCAGACTTGTGGAATGGTTTGGATGTGGGCACAATCACAGCTTTTAACAGGAAGCTAGAAAAATTGGGCTAAAATGGATAAAATTAAGTATGTTCAAAGTTAAATTTCAGTGGTTTTAAAACAGACTAAACGTCTTCTAAAACACTTAAAACTCTTGTTGTGTTAAGTCGTCAATATTAAAATTATGAAATTCGCTAAATGTGGTTCTTTTACATCATGCAACTGAAAAGCATTATTGACATAATGTGACTTTTCCCTAATAATTATTGTCACAGAAAAACGGACAAACGTGCATTAAATTTTTCAGTTTTAGAAGCTTGGGGGCCCTTTGGACCTCGGGGGCCCCTGGACTTTGTCCACCCTCGTTATATGGCTGTTACGCCACTGCCAACTATACTATACCAGTTTTCGGGTTTCGAACTTTTTGTAAAAAAAATATTTTCGGGTATTCGATCAGTTTTGCATTTTCACCACTTTTAGGGAAATCAGTTTCGGGGATTAGAATAGTTCCCATTATTAATGGCAAGTAGACTTTAACAAGTTAATTATTAATTAGTTCTAAGTAATAATTAAACAACCTGACACGCAAGTAGCCTAAGCAGGTGAAATTTAAGCACATACGGTATTTAGTCAATCCAAATTAATTTCCACGTGTTCGCCGACAAAAATGTTTTACATTACGCCTCTTTGTACTATATCCAAAACAATCTAAAATTCTCCTTTCAAATTTAATAACATTAAAATGATTTTGTCATAGATTCCTGCCTTAGAACAGCGGTTCGATAAAACAGTAACATGTGAGCTTTTAAATCTGTTCCCATTAACTGATAAAATATTTAAAAGCGCGCTGTTTTAATGCCCACATTCTTCCCTCCTTACCATTCCCAATAATGATTAATTAATTTGGCCTAGACACAAACTGTAGCTAATAAAACATACCTGCTTTCTTTGTAATTGTGAGACATTTCTTCAACGTTTCGAATTCCTCAACTTATTTCGAAAATGGCACAGTGCCTGGCTTTGTCTGCTGCTGTTGGTGGCTGACTTCGAACTGACCGCCACTCAACCGTGGACTCGTAACAGGTTCTTGCCAAAGACTTAAGGCAAGGTAGATCGAAAACCACCGAGCACGTGCTCCTAACATCCTAAGCTGCATCCGAGACAATGGTCTTTTTTGTATAGCGCTATGATTGTTCCATTCATTCGTTACAGGAATCTATTTTGCACCACTCCCAGGCTAGGCTATTCTGAGGTGCCACCGACCCGAGCACGGCTAAAAAGAAAGGTTTTGACGTTAGAATAGAATGTATCGGAGTGGTCCTTGGAAGCACGCGCAGCACAAAGGGTAACTCGTTCTAGAGCGAGGGACCAATTAACGGCTGAAAAGGCGCGCTTCTGCACAGGGCTTTTTTAGTGTGCAGTTCTACACAAAACGTGCAGTTCTAAATGAATTTGTGCAGCATTTTTGTGCAGTTAAAAATACCCTGAAACGTTATAATCGTTTCAGAAATACCTAAAAGGTCATTGTCATCCAGTGGCGGCCCCAGATGGATGGGGGCTTAGTGCGTCTCAGCCCCCACAAAAGTGGGAAATCACTAAAAATCACAGGGACGGGAACAAAAGGGAAAGGCTTGGAGCTTTAGCCCCCAAAACCTGAAATCCTGACGCCTCCACTGTTGTCACCCCATTGGGAATAATTTACCGTGGCTTTTTGAAAAAGAGAGAAGGGGTTGTGCAGTTCCAAAAATTCCTTTTAAAAGCCCTGCTTCTGCACACCCCTCCCGATAGAGCGAATTAAGAGAGCGACCACCCAGGACGTCTGAGACTCTGAGATAGGGCAGCAGAGCTCGCGAAGGTAGGCTTTGGCGAGGACCAACAGGCACCGCGCCATACCAGAGCAGCAATCTGTTAGGTTATAGCGGATTGCTGAAGATAGGTTTCAGTCAGTGTTCAATGCAACAACGATGCTTTATAGCCTATGCAAAGTTGCAAACTATTGAAATATGATCGTATAACATCATTGCATTTGTAATTGTAATTGTAATTGTAATTGTAATTGTAATTGTAACCGAACATTTATATAGCGCCGCTCAGAAATCAGCAGCGCTCTCGACCTGCGTCAGTGCCTGCGTCAGCGAACAGGAAAGTCTTAATGCGTCTCCGGAACTGGGAAGGTGAGAGGGCTCAAGGCGAAGAGACTGGGGAAGAGAGTTAGCCAGAAAGATTAGTCCATAAAGCCATTATAGGCTATAGCCATAAAGATGCATTCCGTGTCTCGTCGTTGGAGGCGGGTCTCTCGCTAAGAACGCGTTGTAAAGGAGGCCTATCTAGACTACCTACATGTGCGAAGATCAAAAACGTGCTTCGGTGACCGAGCTTTCTCGGCTTCGGGATTGTGGTGCTGGAACAGACTCCCACCTTCAATCTCGGGTTAGCACGCGGTCCGTACCCGAGGACCTTAAAGAGCATGGCGTCCGCCCTTAGCGGACTAATCTCTCTGGCTATCGACCTTAGCGGACTAATCTTTCTGGATATCGACCTTAGCGGACTGGTCTTCCTGGATATATTGACCTTAGCGAACTGGTCTTTATGGCTATCGATGTTTAGCAGACTGCTCTTTCTGGCTATCGATGTACGTTTAGCTGACTGATCTTTCTGGCTATCGATCTTTAGCATAGGCGCAACTACCCTATGGGACCCGTGGGACGCGTTCCCCAACTTTCGAACAGCTTGGGACCGTCCCCCCAACTTTTGAAAATTGTGAGGCAAACAAGAGCCCAAAATGCATATCAAATGCTCAAAATTGCGTCGGTTTCTGGGGCCCCAGACCCCCGATGGGGAACTTACAACGCTCCCCCATACCCCTATTGTTGTTAGGAGTTTCTTGCCTTCCGCGATCTCTCCCCTCTAGCTGTACCATTAATGCCAGTAGGCTCTGGCCTTGGACCTACTGATTTTGTCATAGCCATTTCTAGCCTTAAACCTAAATACAGTGAAAACCGTCTCACTAAATATGCCGACGATAGCTACTTGCTGGTCCCTGCTTCCTGCATTGACAGCACTCTTTCTGAACTTGACCATATCTCTAAGTGGGCATCCATTAGGAATCTTAAGTTAAACCACGCTAAGACCAGAGAAATGGTTGTCAAACGATCGAGGTCCAAACCTATTGCCCTCCCTCCTCTCATCCCTGGCATCGAGCGGGTCCAGGAGATGGTTATTTTGGGTGTCACCATCTCTGATGGGATTGGCTTTGGGGCACACATGGACAAAATATGCTGCAAAGCCCGAAAATCCATGTTTGGCTACGTGTTTTGGTCGCCCACGGTCACCACGGTCAACGTACGTGTCTTTGACGTTGTTTGGGCTACTACCCTCGCACGGCTACTTTATGCCTCCTGTTTGTTGGGGATTTGACACTGTAGGGGAACATAAACGCCTTATTCTGAGAAAATTGACCCGTTCAGGCTTTCTCCCTGCCGACTTTCCTAGTTTTAACAAACACTGTTCTATAGATTATTCTACTCTTTTCCGTTCAATTCTCTTAAAACCTTGTCACGTCCAGTTTATTCATAATTATAATAAAGTCACATTTTTCAGAGATCTAGGTGGTTTAGGTACTTTTATATCGAAATCATCGGTGAAATAGTTGAGGTAAATTAAAGCCCAAAATGTACTCCATTTGGCATTATATGCTCAAAATAATTGCGCCGGCTTATTCTAGTAGGCCCCCCAGCTTCTGGACCGTGGTTGCGCCCCTGATCTTTAGCGGACTGATCTTTCTTGCGGTCGACCTATAGCGGACTGATCTGATGTTTTTCTATGTGTATATATCTATATGTATGCTTGGGGCTCTAGATCCCTCCGCTCATTGGAACATGGTGTCCTCATTTTCCATTTTGCCTTTAAATCGCCTATGCAGAACCGCGCTTTCTCGATGGCGGGCCCCTGGACCTGAAATGGCCTCCCTGTGAAGCTTCTCCTCTTTCACAGGACCTTTTCTCGTATACGTTCTTTTCTCACCTTAAGACTTTTTTTTTGGCCTTGAAGGAGTTGGGAGCGCCTCTGAGTAGTTTTCTAGAAGAGGCGCTATATAAATGTTCAATATGAATGAATGAATGACTGAATAACTGACTAAATGTATGCATGTATGTATATGTATGTCTGTCTGTTTGCCTGTATTTATGTATATATATATATATATATAATTTTGAATTTGTTTTTTGAATTTTTGAATATATGTATGTATGTGCATGCGCATGCATGTTTACGTATGTATGTATGTATGTATGTATGTATGTATGTATGTATGTATGTATGTATGTATGTATGTATGTATGTATGTATGTATGTATGTATGTATGTATGTATGTATGTATGTATGTATGTATGTATGTATGTATGTATGTATAATATATTGTATAATAGTTTACATGCATCGATGGATGTCTGTATTTACCGGGTTTTAGCATTTTGCACTTCTGTTTTCCGCCAGTCTTTAGTTCTAAAGAGATGTGTATCTTAAAATTTAGGCAACAATTAAAATATTTAGAGTACACGAGGTATTTGTTCGGAATGTTTTCCGTCCGCGTCTGTTTCTGGTCGATGTAATATGTAATGTAGCAAGACATTTATAAAGCGCCACTTTGCCTACGTGTCTCTCAGAAGCGCTCAACACGTGGCCATCAAACAGCTGAAAAAGTGCGTCTTTAAGAGTCTAGAGAAAAGTACTATAGGCTTATATATAGGCACATGCAGCATTAGTGACACGGACAGAGAACCGAAGAGCATTCCAGATCTGCGTCGCAGGGCCGGATTTAGGGTGGTGGGGCTAGGGTTGCCACCCGTCCCGACTTTGTCGGGACAGTCCCGATTTCGAGGCAAATGTCCCGTGTCCCGACTTGACCTAGTCGGGACAGCCAAATGTCCCGACTTTGAGATGTGTGACGAAATTTCAAAAAATTTGTGACTCATAACACAATATCCGTACTAACTACTGCTAATTGTTCTTCGATTAGTGACGGACATGATAGTTTCGAACAGTTTTGCCGAAGTGTTTAAGTATAAAAGCAAAAAAAAAAAAAAAAAAAAAAGGTCATCCGGAAATTTAGATTTAGTCCCCCCAAACCTTAAAAACTCGTGAGCATCGGCGCCGATGATTACGAGAGAAAGTTGCGTCCCGACTTCTTAGTTCGAAAAGGTGGCAACCCTAGGTGGGGCCCATGGGCGCCCAGTATGGTGGGGCCCTTTTCTGCAACGGATTTTTGCTTTTGTTGACGCACACGTCGCACAGTCTCCGACAAGGACAACCCCCATGCCAACAGTTAGGTCTATAACATATACTGACTCATACAGGCAAAGGTGCTAAAGGCCTGCTAACTTACTGCTAGCTAATTAAAAAAGTTATATAAACAACAATAAACTGTGAAGATCATTTTGCTGATAAATAAAGTGTCTTCTATTATATTAATAGGTATTAAATAATTTCTCAAAAACAAAACAAAAGGATAAGATTTAAGCTTCTTATCCAGTTTTTAATAGAAGTCGTACATGATAAAACAAACGAAGAAAGAAAGTAAAAATAGTGATAAGCGGAACCTCCAAACTAAAAACATGCAGATAGTTTGAGCTAATTAATTAGCTCAATTAGGCCTACAGTTAGGGCCAAATTTGAATAGGCCCAATAGAAACTTTGCACACTTTTCTATTGGCAAAGTAATCAATAAACTGATTAAAATCCAATTGGTGTAGAATATCACTATGCTCAACACTGCAAGGTGGCTAAGCCTCTGATACGTCATACTTGTGCGAAGTCTGCAGTTCTTAATTATCTTCATCTTAGAAAATGAGCGTTCAGCACTACAGTGTGTGACAATGAGCAGTTAAGCGCCAAGTACATTCATAATTTCCACTGTTGGAAATCAAATGAAATTTTAACACCTTTGTCAAGTATTAATCGGTACATGTGCTCTCGACTTAAGCTGAGGCCTGCGCTACCTGTCTTGCCTTTAAGCAATTTGACAAGAAAACTGCATGAGCTCATTGCCAAGGTAATCGCCATAGCCTATATTGCGGTTTTCGCTGAGTTGTGTATTTCTTCATCGCTAGGCCTACATGATTCAGACCTCGATAGAAAACCAAAGCTTGAGCAGCGTAGTAAAGCGCTGAGCTTGCTTGCGTTTAATAAAGAACATTCTTACTTATTTAGTTCGTATGATGGTAACCTTTTGGTCAACTCGTTTGTGAATTGAGCGATGACAGGTAGAAACTTGTCAATTCAAAACTGCTGCACACCGAGTTTTGCATCAGCACTTTACTGTCACAGTTCTGAACACTGGTGGGACCATTCTTTGCCCAATAATTGATGACTTCCTGTGTTAGATGTTTAGCCCATAATCCAATATACTCTACCTTTCATTTTGTTCTTGACACAATCAAGTTTATTACCTAACAGAATTTCTGCTTCAGACCCGGTCCAGAAGAACGTTGTTGAGCTGGCGGTTGTTCGACAACAGCTACATTATCACCAGTGACACCAGGCACAGATGAGCCTGCATTTTGACCATTACCCAAAGAGACAGCAGATGTACTTGTAGCTGTTGCTTGAAGGAAAGCAGTAATACAAGATGTCTTTGCAAGTACTGTCTCCTTTTGAAATGCTTTTTCTCCACTTAACTTGCGTTTTTGAGAGCCACTAGGCCGATTAGTGCCCTTATGCCGATCTTCAATTCGGTTAATGTCTGTCGGTTGAAATTACTAAGACTCTTCAAATTATATTAAGTAATACTGATTTGCAAACTGTAAACTGTGTTGTATGGCCTGATGCAATGCACATATAAAGGTAGAATCCTATAGGACTGCGTGCCTCAAAGCCAATACCAGCACAGAAATGACGGCATACAACTGTTCACTGCTACAGATACGCGTTTTGGGTCATTTGAGGTCAAAACCACAAGCAGAACCGAACGCTGTAGCTAAGACAGAATACCCACTGTCTGCAGGACTTTCACCCCGCAGCAGGATGCTAGTGGCGGGGTGGAACTCAGGACGCTGGCTTGTGCACGGGTTCCGCTGCTCCGCTGTCTGCTACATGCAGACCGAGCTCTGGGAAATATCTCTTACACTGGAGACGACCTGAGCTTGAGTTAGAAGTAAGATAATCTGTCAACAGCTGAAGATGTCACACTTAAAGCGCTACTCGTGAATAATATTAACGGAGTATTTCAAAATTATCATTATTTAGAACAGGGTCATTCAGAAGACGACCACTCACTGATTTCGATCCAGTCAATATAGTCACTCTTATAATCTTTTCCTTAATCAGAGAAGGGTCAAAAAAAATAAAATTGCAACTGGTGGGGGCCCCTAGGTGGTGGGGACCCCTGGGCTGGCGCCCGTGTAGCCCATGCTTAAATCCGGCCCTGCTGCGTCGCCACAATCGAGAAATCCCGACAGGTGGTGGTTCGAAAGCAGCTAGGGTACAATCAAGTCGAGTTAAGTTCGTGGATTGTTTTTGATGATTTCATTAACGCCTCATACAATCTCAGTGCGTGGATTATCACGGCGCCATAGAAGCCATGTTAGCCTCCGATGCTTTTGGATGAACTAATAACCAAAAGATCCGGAATTTTCAGTTCTTTAATAGCATCATTTGCTTATTCGCTGATTTCTGGTTTTCTTCACCTGTTGGATTTCGATAAGGCGTCTCCAGCGCATTACAAAATTTAATGTCGCACAATCGAATGATGTCAGTTTCTATTTTATAACGGCACCATAGAAGCCATGCTAGCCTCCGATGAATCTCTCTTGAAGTGGCGCAATATAAATTTTCAATTACCGCTACATTACCATATAATTTTATTTAGATGATAATGGCATGCTTACATGCACACGCATACATGTACATATATTCATACGGATTAAATGAGATTATGAGAGCATGCTCTTATGTAAATCAGTGAACTCATGATACGAAGATGGGATGTTCTCAGCCTGTTTCTTTCATTCACAACAAATGGGTTGCTCCATAGTGTAGTGGTTAGCGTGCTGGAATGACAATCGAGAATTCGGGGGTTCAAATCCCCGCCAGGGAAAACGTTTGCTCAGAGATTCTGCTCCATCTGCACCCCTAGCCAACTCAACTTAATTGAGTAGGCCTACACTGACCGTACACTGTCGATGGGAAGATGAGACGGCGAGCATGAGGCATGGCAATCCGCCTTCATATGCCGAGGCTAAGAAAATGAAGTCGATAACACTTCATATCCATGGATATACTTCAGGCCCTCCTCCTCCAACGAATATCGCACTGAGGATCATTATCAAACCCGTGGACGTAGTAACGTATGGAAATTGGTTTACAATAGGTTTGTTGTTTTGTACCGAGTTTTACAAAAGGCAAAGAGAAAACTGGGTAATGACTAACATTGAATTGTTTTGCTTAATTTGTTTATTAAGGATTTGCGTAAACATCAGCGTCACTGCGCTATAGGTGCACTAAACTGGAGGGCATTGACAGGCCAGAGGCTTCCGACGGGGTCACGGGGCCACAGAAATGTTTGGACTTGACCCCAGGATTCTAAACTGGCCCAGAAACTGACTCAAAGGCGCTTTTCGGAGTTTAAATTTACTGTAGCGCCCGTATAAGCTGGCCTCTTTGAAGCAGCTTTTGTGTTTTCGGCTGGGAGAAATTTAGAGAATTTACATTTATACAGTACATAACAAATTTCGTTAGCATCTTAAAATATAAAAAGTGGTTAGTAGCCTACGTTAGGAAATGGATTAAGGATTCAACTAGGGCTTTTTTACATCAATTGTTACATCAATGATCGCCATTTTGGGAATTCAGTCGATATATCAGTAACTAAGAAATCTTGTTTTAACTACATCTAATCCGTCTGATCCAATTCAATCCAATGTAATATACAATCTTTATACATGTAATCTACTTTAATTATTTATATTGTGCAGTTATCGTAATGCACAAGACATGGTAATAGCGCTATGCTTTACGTTTTGCCTTTATATTCTACATTTAGGCTACCTTCAACCTAGAAACACGCTTCTGTGGAGTTGCAATAGGTAAAGTAAGCAAGCGTTTCATGCTTACCTCATACCTTCATCTTTACCTTTAGACTTACCTTAAACAGTACCCCAAAACAAAGACCATGGGAATACATCTCAGAGGATGTCGTTAGGCAATTGTGCTATCTTCACCTTTAACCTTGACCTTTACCCTCGCCTTTGACCTTGATCTTTTATTATTTATTACCTGTACCTTTCGGTTTTACCTTTACCTGCAAAACACGAAGTTCACGTTGCTCAGCGTCTGTCATCGACCCAAGTGGAGTTGGGAATGTTTCGCTCTTTGGGTAGACTGCGAATCAATACAGTCTGTAAATAGAAACATGGTCACTCCTTTCGCTAAGGCCGGCAATTGCCTGTAATAGCGTGAGAAGCGTGTCGAAGCATGCCCGCATAAATGATGCTAATTGCGCCAATCAGAAGGAGGAATAGGACAGTTGTATACGGTACGTGAAGCACGGTTACCATAGCAGATTAAATGAGCTACGTAAAACCACGAATATGGAAAGTGTGTCGCGAATTGAATGTTTCAATATTCGTCGAATTTGGATATTATCGTTTAGAAGGGAACATCTCTCCCGGTTTCTGTTCCTTTCCGGGTTGATCTGCTAGGCGAAATGACTGGTCTGATCGAAGAAGATTACGAGAGACCTGGTAATATTCGTGTGGATAGGTTTTGGGTTCGATTCAGTGGAGGGCGAATTGCTAGAAAAGAATACCCAGGGTTTCTAGTTTCTACCTACCACTAAGATGCACTGACTCTTGGGTGGGTATAATTTTGAGGTAACGTTGATGAGTTATTGAGATTATGGGTTGATTTAGTCACATACAATAGCCTAATACGTTTTATTCGCGTCATCAATATAAGCAATTACTGGCTTTTTCTTATGGACCGCAGTCAATAGTGGAGTTTCTAATGAAAAATCATATTTGAAAAAAGGTTTTGTTCCTGAGGAAATTACCGGTGTTCATCAAGTGTACTCATCTTGCGAATTTCCAGTCAGCTTTCTCTAGGAATCGGTTCGGTCGACTGCTTTGTTCGCTATAAAAGATGGAAAAGAGTTGGAGGTAAGATCATTCGCTTTGGAGCAATTGTATATTCAAAACAGAGAGATAGGCCTATTGAACATCTGCTTTTTCGGTTTAATCAGTTAAGAGAATTTGCCAAAGGATTAATTAAACGTACTTCAGTTTTTTGTATTTTAAACTCGATCAAAGAAGCTATAGAGAATTTTAATAGCTGCAGAAGTTTAATAGCTACAGAAGTTAAGATATTTCATTTGGGATACATCAACGTCAGCAGGATGAAGACATATTCAATATTTTTCGGTAATATCAAGAATTCAGATTACTTACCTAGGCTTTCTCTGTTCTGCGAAAATGGTTAGACTGTGACTGTTTTTGCTGTCAATGTTCATAAAAGTCTATTGCTAAGAAGTTGTTATCATATACATGCATACTTTTATCTCGGTCTCATTCATTCCTGACCGCTAGTGGTAGGCCTAACCTCGTTCTGACCTTTCTGTTCATTCAAACCGAACATAATTGAGACCAGTGCTAAAGCTAAGCTTTCGCTGGTCCATCTTTCTAGCAACATACAATATGAGCTTCTTGGTCTTTTTCTGCCTCATTTCCGTAAGCACTTGAAAGCCCCTTTATTCTATCGTGGGTTTTTGTCGGAAGTGCTTGCCTCTAAGGAGCTCTCTTAAAAGTGTGTCCTAATTTGCGCCTACAATTGCATTTCCTTGCTTACGCTAGGCCTAGTTAAAATCACCTACCAGGAACGCTGAGTATGACCGCATCTAGCGTTAGACCTGAAATGTAGCAAGTGAGAGATTGTCAAGTTGTGCCATATAAATATAGTCTGATTACTAACCCACGTGTAAGCCGTGTGCAATATGATGACGGGGCTATAAAAGTCATTAGATTACAATAATATAGGCCTATTATATTGCATTACATTACCATAAGCTTTGTTGGTGTTGTATTCTCATAGTATTGTCTCTGGCGTTCTGCTGTGGGCTGCTACGGTTCACCGACGCTCAGCAATGCCAGAGGACGCACAACTGGAACAGAGCCAATTGTCAACATCGACCGGATGTCAACGAAAGCCTCAGTACATTCGAATTTGCATCGAGGGTACTTGCCATCGGACAGCAGTTTCGAATCTTCGGGCAAATTTACGTAAGTTCACTAAACAACGTCTAGCTTAACGTAGTAAGCTGTAGTTGCATAGTGAGTACAAGCTAACCTAAACTACTGCAGTCTACTCTAGTCCACTATCTAATCTAATCTGATCTGTTCTGATCTAATCTAATCTAATCTTAGTTATATAAGCTAATCTAATCTAATTATAGAGAATTTCAATCTAATCTAATTTTATATAATCTAATCTAATCTACGCTAATCTAATCTAGTCCAAGCCAATATAATCGAATCTACCCTAACATAACTTAATTTTATTTAATTTAATCTGGTCTAGTCTGGTCTATCACATTCTACTCTAATTTAACATAATCTTATCGATGCCGTCATAGTCTTAGGTCTGCATCAGTAGTAACTGTTGTCAGCTTCAGTCTAAAGTCGATATTCATTGACATTATTTTCCTTTGCATTGATTGTCTGTGACAGGAGGCAGAGACTCAGTCGCTGGGAAGTCTAGAGCACGTGGAATACTTGAGACGAGCCTCACTTCAGAGCAACAACGAATCGCTCTGCGCAAAGAACTTCACATCACTACAGGTCAACATACACACCTGTTTCATTTTGATCAATAGAACGCAATAAAAATAATGCAGTAAAATTAGAAGACAACAGATCATGATATAATGCAGCAGAATACAATACGAACAATACAATATAATGTCTAATCCGATGTAATCAAATCCACTCTAACCTAATACTATATAACCTAAATCTAATCTGAAATAATCAGCAACAGTTAGCGCCACTGTAATAATTCTTAATCAATCGATGTAATAATCCTCAATGAATCGATGTAATAATCCTTAATGAATCGATATAATAATAGTCCTTCATCAATCGATGTAGTAATCCTTAATCAATTGATGTAATAATCCTTAATCAATTGATTTAATAATCATTAATCAATTGATGTAATAATCTTTAATCAATTGATGTAATAATCCTTAATCAATCAATGGTAACTGCTAATGAAAGTTGGTGCGCATGCCAAACTATGGGGCAAGTCAAATGCACTAGGATACAATACTAGAATACAGCAGAGTACAATACAATGCAATCTAAAATGATACAATAGAAAACACTGGAATACAATAGTATGCAATAAAATAGAATACAATATGACACTGTAGAATCCAAAACGAACAATTGAAATCGAGCTCATTGGTTGCTCGGTTATCACATTTTTATACGGATGCTTTACTTTTGACCAAAACACGGTACACTGCACAGTTTGAAAAACAATAGAAACGAAAATGTAACATTTGAGATTATAGGCCATTGTAGAATGTAAACGAAAATGCGGTTAGCAATTGGTGCAAGAAAGGATATACTTACATACTTTTTTATCGCAATCAGAATCTCGACATTTCCAACGAAACGCTAAGCGCAGGGCACCAGCTTATTAACGAGCGCTGCGACGTGGACATGTATAGAGTATAGACATGGACATTTATATAGCGCATATCGAGGGCTTCTTAGACATGACAAATTGAGCCACTGGTGATTCTGTTTCACAGGTGGACGAGAGGAAACGCCATTTAGTGGAGGCTCTTGCCCGTTACAGACAAGACTTCGACCGTTTCTTGTCTATCGAGAACCTAGTCAGCTGTTGTAAATGGCCGCCCAGAGCCAACGCCAATCTTACCCAGAATCTCGAGCAGGTCATGTGTTCGCTGGAGGCAGTCGACCACCTGTTCAGACAATCAGGAATCGAACTACAGACCGACAGAACGAGACAGAGCTCAGACCACCACCGTCGTAAGAAGAGAAGAAGTCGCCTTGGACTGCTGAGTGGACCGAGGACGAGGAAGGTTCGACATATCAACGGATGTCGTCATCCACTGCCCGAAATCATCAAGAACCGGAACTCCGCGTATCGTCAACTACTGCAGTTCTACTCTGACTTTGTTCCGGCGATTCTGTTCCAGGGTCTGGCGGCCACGTCCGGTTGTTCCAGTCTCGGTTAGATCTTCTCCACCACGCCCCTTTTCATTGCCCTTTTCATCGTCGAAAATTACCCCTAACCTGGTATTCTCTCCTGTCCTCTTTCTTCTGGCTTTCTTACCTAGGCTGTTATATACAAGATTCTCAAACATCCGACACGGGAAGTCATTTTCCCGGCCGTCACCCTCAAACGGAAGTTCTCAAATGTTTCAGAATGCAAATTTGGACTTACTTTTCGTCTTTCTAATAATAAAGTGTCTGATGTTCCAGCGCGTCGGGTGCTTCGCTCTGCGACGAGGGGTGAGTTCCTTGTTCCACGGACTCGCTTGGCTATTAGGCAGCGCCGTGCTTTCTCGGTTGTTGGCCCTTCCATCTGGAATGACCTATACCACTTAAGCTCCGTTTTTTACTTGTAAGCCATCTGACAGGGTTCTACAAGTCCCTCAAGTCTTTTTTCTTTAGTCGTGGCTGGGCCGGGAGCGCTCCTGAGTAGTTTCTTGAAGGGGCGCTATATAAATGCTCTGAATGAATGAATGAATGAAAGCTGCCTTTGTTTACTTACTTACCTTGTCTTTCTATAACAGAGTTCGCTGATTTCTCCGAAGAGTTGCATTTAGTACACTAAAATTAATGCTGTCATTGACATTCAGTTATGGACATGAGTGTAATTATTTAGTCAATGGTTTTGGTTTTGTCGGTAAAGGATAACATGTCTTATGTCAGATCGCGGGTGCATAACGTGTATACACTTCCAAGGGAAAATTTGTCTGAGTGTCCGGTCTGTTTGTGAAGGAGTTTTTAGATTTTTGCTTTTTTGTTCTAGTCTGCGTTTAGTTTCTCTGTTCTACTTTATGCGAAATTAAATATATATTAAAATAAAGCCCATCAGATTCCGCTTCCATTTGTAACCTTGCTTTTTCAAGTGAATCATATGACTTGACATTTTTTTACTTAGTGGTTTTTTGTATTATTTATTCGGTTGTTTTTTGTATTTTATTCGAGTGGTTTTTTTAATTTTATTCGGATATACTGCCCGACACACACCATAAACGATGGCATTACAAGACTCGGACTAACCCTAGGACTTCGTAAATGACAGGAAAATGGAGATAATTTACTGTCAAAATAGCTACAGTATCAGGAACTGGTAATGATGACGACGACGATGCTAAGAAGCTATTGACTCACTTGTTGTTAAACATATCGGAGCAGAAGTCTAAGTTTAGACCTGACTTAGAATGACTTTAAGAAACCGAAAGGACGCGTGATAAATGGACAGTGAATTCCAAAGCTACAGTCTCATAGGACGTCCATGAACCAAGCACATTCCGTCATTGTGCGAAGCACAACAGTGCACAACATGCAAGGTCAGAGTGTCGGACCTGGTTAGTTCGAGTCGTGGGTTAGATTTTGCAAGAAAGGTGAACTAGATCTGCGACAAACGAAGGCTTCCATTGTTACTTCATTTGCGATGTATTCCTCATATTGCTGTTCTTTCGTATTGCAATGCATTTAAATTATATTCTTAGCTAAAAGTATTTTATGATAACATCATTATGATATATCACTTGGTGCGTTATATCTTCACATCGTTAGCGTATTTTACACTTTTACGTGGCTGTGATAAATGTTACATTTTTATACATTGTTTTGGTACATTATAGTCAATTATTGCGTATTAACATGATTATGGTATACCCTATTATCTGTTTACTTTGTCTTTACGATCAGTATTGCCGTTGTGTTTCTTATAATCGTAAACGTTACAGTTTAACTCTGTTGTTATAACATTGCATTTTTGTATATTTGTGATACCAAAGATTTACTCAAAAGACACTATGCATATATTCGGAAATTAAATCTATATAGACCTATACAATTTCTTTGTTGTGATTCATCATGAACAAACTAACCAGATGAGAACTATCAGGCAATTGAAATATTTGTAATGTATTGTTGAATTACATTACACTATGCAGTATTTGGTGGGACGCGGTGGTGTAGCGGTATGTTCTGTGCCTTGTAACTGAATGATCGCAGATTCGAATCTAGCTCAAACTACTGCGTATACACCGACCCTGGACAAGTTGCTCACTCACAATTGTCTGTGAGGAAGGCAACGGGAAACCACCTCACTCATCTCATCCCCAGGTGGCATAACAGCCAATGGACCTGCCTTTGGGCAGAGAACCCATCATCATCATCATTATCATACAGCATTTATTTGTAATATGACTCAACATTACACTATCGACCTTGGTAGGCATTCCATGAACGAATTGTACCATTGAGCAATTTACCTCACCTACCTATAGATTAGATTAGGAGCGGTTAGAATAAACCAGGCCATACGGTCGCTACTTAAAAACGTGTACAATTAAATTTGCCAGGCCAGATTAGATTAGATAATTATAAGATCGTATTGCATTATGTCATGTTAGATTACATTATCAATCAATCATTCAATCAATCAGCCGTTTATTGAATCAACAACAGCACAATTAACTAATAATCAGTCATTTAAAAAAAGTTAATCTGCTGATGCTGTCAACAGGACAGCCCTAAAGGATAAAATAATCCGAGTATAATAATAATAATAAAATAATAATTATAAAAGAGAACATTAGATTTGGTTATAATATACACTGTAGACTAGAGTAGATTATATCACATTACATGATTTTTGCCTTGCCTGCGTACGACGCAATCGGATTCGAATTCCAAATATAGCAGCTGCAGTGTTTCTCTGCTTCGGATGCCACTTAAGAAACCAACCGAACCTGTAGGCAGGACACTCGGCCGGCCAGAAGAAAACGAGCACATTCACTGGCGCGTGTCGAAACTCGTAGGCGACCAAGTTGGTTATTCATTTCGAAAGTAGTGTCGCGTTGGTGCAGACATTACTGTGGCCACACGATATCCGTTTAATTCAAGCTAATCTATTCCAATTTAGTCTAATCCATCTTATCGATCGTCGTCCTCTCTATCAGTTTCGCATCTCCGCCCTCCTGATTCAATTCATACGTCACCACAAGACCACCTTCATTAACGATACCACCGTAGCACCATGCCGACTCCTCGGCTTGACCTCCCATGCGTTTTTTCATAGGCATTAGGCAGCCAGTGCAATTCCTCCCGTATAAGGCTCGATATGCTACGGGGAATGTATAATTACGAAACATGTATTTACCCTGAAATTTCAGAGTATGTGTATATGCCCTAAAAATTTAGGGTTAGGGTTTAGGGTTAGGATTAGGTTAGGGTTACAGGGTTAGGGTTAGGGGTCATGGTCAGGGTTAGGTTTAGTGCGTTGGAAGTTAGCGTTAGGGTTAGGGTTAGATATACATGAAATATACACATACCCTGATTATACATATTTCCTAGGGTATATGTATATTTCTTAGGGTATATACATATTCCCTGATTATACACATTCCCCGTAACAGATATATATGCCCGAATGCATTCCTCATATCAGGAGAGCCGCGGCATTTAGAACAGATTACAACTGATTAATGCGCGATATGGTTAAGCCCACATAGATAGCACTGCCATAGTCGACTCTGGTGCATATGAATGCATGCATCAGGGTCGTAGCGGCTTTCGTTGTTAGAGAGCGGGATATCGAGCGAATCTGACATAGATGGTAGAAGCACGTAACTGCCGACGACTCCCAACCCAGATGATCTGCGTTTTTGGGGTTCAGCCGGAGACGGTTGGATGACATCAAGGCGTCAATCACCTCCGATGTCATTAGCATTTTCTCCTCTGAAGCTGAACCCTGGACATGTGTCTGGGTGCCATCGGCATATTGATGAGCCCTAAGCCCCATAGAAGAAATAACCTGGTTTAAGTCATTGGTGTAACGGATGTAAAGTAATGGCCCTAATATGGAACCCTGTGGAAGACCAAATGAGACCCCGAACCAGTCAGACCGGGTGGAACCAAAAACCACAGACTGGCTACGCCCAACGAGAAAAGCCCGCAACCACAACAGAGGGCAGCCAACAATACCGAACGACGTTTGAAGGAGCTCTAGAAGAATGCCACGGTCGACAGTGTCGAAGGCCGCACTCACGTCAAACAGGGTAAGAAGGGTTACATACCCCTGATCAACAGCCGCATACATGTACATGTCGACTATGATGCGTGCTACAACAGACTCTGTGGATGTAAGCCAGGCAATGCTATTCTTTTATCACCAGACAAAATATGCCTATGGCTACACTCAATTCAAGCGCATAGTCAACGTTTCATGGCCTTGTCACGATGAAGTGCATGTATGCTACTATTCATGGGCTACCCGTCAGCTGTGTAGGCTGCGCATAGTGGGCTGTCGTAACCCAGTCATTCGTGACCGTGTGGTATTTTCTCTTTGTCCTGCATGTATGTGCGTGTGTGTGTTCGTAACACGCACACAATAAAAACAAAACATGCCGAGTTATAGTTTCGTAGAGATCAACTTAAAATAAACTTGTTAACCAGTTAAACGATAGCAAAAACCAGGTGAGTGTAAACTCATTATATTAAACGATTGGTATAATTGGAGGTGGTAATTTCTCAACTGAGGTTTGTTTCGTAACAGGGCAGTGGGAGTCATATCGTATTCGTAGCTCGTAACAGTGGTCGGTCTACTGTATAAAGCCTGAACTCGTGACCCGGTGAGGTAACTACCCTTATCTGACTTGTCACGACTTCGCCGGTCATCGCTGTGCATGGCTGACCCGACAGGGAAAGACAAATAGGAAACAATCTTCAAACATATTCTTCCCTAACAGAGACTTTCAGCTACAGTCAACTCATGTCTCTGGTCTGTCGGACTCGATGACCACCGGACTCGAAACTTTACTTGGTATATCTGGACAACCCCTTTGACACGACGCAGCGCTCGTGAATAAGCTGGTGCCCTCCGCTTAACTTTAGAGTGGCGCTTTAGAAGTTTGGAGGTTACGATTACGATCACGATTACGAGGCTTTAAGTCCCGACCCTGCATTGTTGATAACTTGACTATGGGCGTCTTTCGACTGTTTTCCTTTCTTATTGTGTTGATTTTCTCTCCAGTAGACTGTATCCCTTAAAACTTATGGCAAATGCGGGGTTTTTAGAAGGCCCTATAGAAGGCTTCTGGATTACTGGGTTCTTAGTAGGTTCCATAGAGGCCTTTCAAGTTCCCAGGTTCTTACAGGTTCCCATAGAAACCTTTTGGGTTCTTGGATTCTTATAGAGAGCCCTATAGAATGGTATGGGTTCTTAGAAGGCCCTAGAGAAGCCTTCTGGGTTCTTGGGTGCTTAGATGGTCCTATAGAAGCCTTCTGAGTTCCTGGGTTCTTGGAGAGCCTTATGGGTTATTAGAAGGCCCTATGGAAGCTTTCGACTTACAGTAAATTACCTTGTAGTTTCAATAGAGCTAAACATTCAGATTAAATAACTGTTACATTACCCCTACGCTACAGCTGCATTACCACAGCTCACCTTACAATATAATTGTCATTAGCGGTACGCTAGATGCAATCGCAGTCAACTTAGTTGAATCTACAACCGTACGATAACTTCCGAAGTTGTCAATCGACGGGGCTGGAATTCATCAGGCGTAGCTAATTGAACAAACGAATTATCAACAGTGCTTTAGATTTCGCCATAAAATGCTTCACAGGCATTAATTTATCATCAACATTTTAAATTCAAACCATCACCAAAATCTTTTCGCGCTCTCCAACATTGCATTTGCGTCTGCCTTTTGTAGGGTCTTTCCCGTAAAGACAGGTTTAAGTCGGCCTTTGACTAATCACAAACTCACCGCGTAGTTTCTACGTGAGCACCACATGCTAGATTTCGGTCCAGCCAAAGTCATATCACTCCTCTCAAGCACTCAATGCGTGTCCGCTAGATGCATCCAGCAAGCTAAAGCACGCGATCAATGCGTGTCATTAGTTGAGAATCCTCAAACGTAGAATCAACTCGAACAGCTAAATCACAGTTACGTTACATTAACATAGTGTAACAGTGCAGTTTAATAGCATTTAATTATAGTTATTTGAGTACATATTTGCTGTTTTTATTTTTAAGCGTTACTCTTCAAGGCGCAAACTTCAATTTCCGTTTCAGCTGTGAACAAGAGCGTTGCAAAATGGCCACCTCCGGTCGCCAAAGAAAGCAACGACGTCATGGATTCTAAACCGGAAGTCACACATTCGATTTCTAACATGGATCGAACCTCGAAGGAAAACGGCGCCAAACGGCCGACCAATAGAATCGCGTCCCCGGCCGTGAAGTCATCGAAGAAATCGACGTCATCACAATCCGCTGTGAAGTCATCAAAAACATCGACGTCATCGCAATCCGGGGTGACGTCAGATCGATTACGGAAGACGTCATCTAACGCTGCAAATGGATCAGCGGGAAACGGGGTGACGTCGCCACGAGCCGCAACGGCGTCACAGCGACGTCATAGCTTGCGCAGACGACAGATTGAGGAGATACGACGGAAGAGGAGAATCAGGAGGAGGAAGTTACCGAGTCGGGTTGTGATCCTCGAGCGGCAGATGGAGCGACTGGAGACGGAGGTGACCAGAAACTCTGTGTCGCTGGTTCGAATCACGACTAAGAACGTCGTCTATTTCGTCCTTATCTACTCGGCTGTTCTGTGCCTTCGTGCTGCGGTCACCTCGTACCTAGACGGCGTACTGGACGAACTGAGCAAGAAGTATGCCTTCTCCGATAGCCAGCTCGCCCTCATTCAGGGTACCCAAATGATCGGACTGCTTGGTAGTCTCTTTTTCGTCGCCCTGCTGGGGCGCGACTGGCACAAACCACTTCTTCTGATCATTGGGGTACTCGTTTGCTCCCTCGGTACTATGGTCTGCGCCGTACCGTACTTCGTCGAGAAGACCTCAGGGGCCGTACGTTCCTCGTGCGGAGGGTACACTGCGATGATGGACGGCCTGCCGTTGACGAGCTACGCGCAGACGTGCCAGTACGGTCAGTGGAACTCGAGCTACATAAGTCCGTGTTCGCCTTGTCTGACAAACCAAAGCTTTCTCGATGAAAGGCAAAAGAATCTGTCCATACTCTGTATAGCGGGGTTCCTCATTGGTCTGGGGACGGGGATGTTTATAACAACTGGGTACATCTACATCGAGGAGAGTGGCAATCGAAAGAATGGACCGATCTTCTACGGTAGGCGCCATTAATTGCATTGTTCATTCATTCATTCATTCATTCATTCATATCGAATATTTATTAGCGCCTCTTCAGGAAAACTACTCAGAGGCGCTCCCGCTTCCATCACGGCCAAAAAGAACAGTTTTAAGGTTAGAAAAGAATATAGGAGAGAAGGTCCTAAGAAAGAGGTGAAGCTCCAGAGGGAGGCCATTCCAGGTCGATGGACCCACCACCGAGAAAGAGCGGTTCTGCATAGCGGAGGTATACGGGTAAAAGGCACAAGTAGCAGACCAAGTTCAGATGAGCGGAGGGATCAAGAACCTCTAGCGCAACAGAGCTCGCGTGCATTGTATTGCATATTCGTTTATTAAATCGATCAGGCAGGCAGAACGCTGCTTGTTACAAGATAACTTGTTGAGGTGTATCCGTTGCCCTAATTGTGGCCTCAGTGCTTTAATAGATGTTTTTGTAAAGCCTACGCGGTATTCTATTCTAGTCTATTCTATTTACGGACTTATAAAGCGCCTGTCACAGTACAACCTAATTAGAGGCGCAGGCGCTACAGTGCGAAGAACCCCTTGACAAATGAAAAGTCTTAATAGAACGGGCAGAAACAGTAGTATTGTAGTAGTATTGTCCGGAAGGGTCAAACTGTGCGGCCGTGGGCTTAGATCATAGGTGGCCAACCTTTTATGGCCTACGGGCCACTATAATTGTTGGTAAGCAGGCGGCGGGCCGCAAGTGTTTGTCCTTACAGCCTCGAAAGAAATACAAATGTTTATCTCATATTTTTGACAGAAGTATAAAAACAGGTTCGACAATACCACTACATTAGGTCACTAGAACTTACAACACTAACATTTTTAGTGCTTTAGACATCATCATCATGCAGTATTGTAATAGTAGGCCACTAGGCCCAGTCTAGGGCTAAGTAGGCGTTAAACAGAAAAAATATTTAGAAAGCGGTCGTGCGGGCCGCCAATCAACAGCCGCGGGCCGCATGTGGCCCGCGGGCCGCGTATTGGCCATCCCTGGCTTAGATACTATGGGGGTTATGGAGGAGGGGCAAAGCCCGTGGAGGGCATGCAACGCATTTCCTTGTATCGCCCCCAAACAGAATGTCATCGGCTTTAAGGTAGAATATACAAAGGGTATGATTGTAAAATGGTAGAAGCCAATGAGGTAAGAGTAGGTAAGATGAGACGAGCTAAGGTGAGATCATGAAAGGTAGTATGAATCAGATCGGGCAAGTTGAATAAAGGTTGCATTAAGTAAAGTAGGCTCAATCTAGGATAAGATGAGACAAGGTAGAAAAAGTAAAGGTGAGATTAGGCGAGGTTGGTCTGAAGCTAGGTAAGACCACGTAATAAAGGATAACTCAAGGTAGGATCACGTAAGGCTTGATAAATCAAGGATCAAGCAGGGTAGGAAAAAATAATATCGGATAAGTTAAAGCAATGATAGGTTACGATAAATGTAAGGTAAGGTAAAGTAGTGTAATGTAGAATGAGGTTAAGAAGGTAAGGCATAGTAAATTGAAGCAAAGCAATGTAAGGTATACGGTTAAACAATATAAACTAGGGTAAGATAAGGTAAGGTATTTTAAGGTCAGGTAAGCTCGGGAAAGGTATGCTAAGTTAAGGTAAGCTACAGAAGGAAGAGAAAAGACAAGGTAATTTATGGTAAGTTAAGATGAAGCAAGTAAGATATAAGGTCAGCAAGTGAAGGAAGATATGTAAGGCGAGTATATACTTGTACGTATAAATTATATTCATATAAACCTGATTGCATATTATTTTGTAAGGTTTTTGTTATCAAGTAGTAGTAGTAGTAGTAGTAGTTTCAGTTTCACGACATTGTGTGATAACAAAGATCCTTACTGTCGCCCTCCTCCTTTCTCCAGCCTTTGGACTGCACTATAAGAGTACGAACAGTGACTGAGTTTTTGTGATAAATGAAATGACTATAACTACTAAACAGATGTAAGGTTCCCGTAAAGAAGGTAGTGTGATGGATACGAAACACAGGTTAAGGTAAAGAAAACCGACGTAACGAAGGTGTGGCATTTTTAAAGGCGCTACAGAAGTGTCTTTAGTTTTCATGCATTTCCTAATGTTTCCGGTGGGATGTGATTGATCGTCGTAGGAGTGTTTCTATCGATGACTGGATTCGGTCACTTCCTCGGTTCCTGCGCCACCTGGTGGTTCCTCGGATACTCAGAAGACTTACACGGTACGAAATCCCTCTGCTTCTCAATCAATCAATCAATCAATTTATTGTTCCCAACAATAAGATAAGAGACAACACAACAAACATAAACGATTAAACGCAACTCATAGTTAAGAGGTACAACATGTTTGAGTAATGAAGAAGATAAATGATCAAAGAAGAATATAACCAATTAAGCAGTAGGTCAACATGAGTTACAAAAAAAGCTAACAAAGTAAAGTGATGTGGGAGCAAAAGGCACCCCAAAGGGACAAGTCCCGCTAAGTAGCCTACGGTTCTAGGACGATTGGTCATAGGACGATTGGTCATAGGATGATTGGTCAGGTCATATGGACGATTGGTCATAGGGCCTATTGGTCATAGGACTATTAGTCATATGCCACTAATAAACCGACATACTTGGTTGTAGTCGTTAGTTATGGACATTCTTAGTTTTAAGCTTAACAAACCGAACGCAAAATAAGCAGCAATTGGGGACATTCATAGTTTTTAGACAAATACAATCAGTGCCAATGAAGAAACTTATTAGGATAATTACTTACATGTATCAACAGTACTCACTTCAAAGAACTTAACGTTCGGTCGAAATAATAAACGTTTTACTCGTATGTTACTCAAGTATAAAAGGCATGAATTGGGGACACTGATCGTTTTTAGACAATTACAATCAGTGCCAGTCAAGAAACTTATTAGGATAATTCCAGACTTTCACGTATTGTTCGTATTTCGTATTACGTATTTCACAGCAAATGATCCAGTAAATGGTTGTTCATGTTTTAAAAACTTCTCTGTTTTAGCCTTCTATGGTCTCATCCCCGATAGGACTTATGACCGACAGGCCCTATGACCCATGTGACCTATGACCTGTAGGCCCTATGACCAATAGTCCTATGACCAATAGGCCCTATGACCAATCGTCCGTATGACCAATCAATCGTCCGTATGACCGATCGTCCTATGACCAATCGTCCTATGACCAATCGTCCGGATACCGTACGTACGTATGTACGCATGTATGTAGGTATGTATGTATGTATGTATGCATTTATATATATGTATGTATGTATGTATGTATGTATGTATGTATGTATGTATGTATGCATACATAAATACATACCCAATCAATTGCTTTAATCATACATTGCAGTATACATTATGTATGTATAGTATATTCGTTTTGTTCAGAAAAAATCTGACAACAACGCAGAAATGCTAACATGAGTGATAATGGCTAAAGAAAGTAATTAGAAAATGTTACAATTAACTAGTAAATATTTTTATATAAGGATTTGGAAATAAATTTAGAGTTGTCTTTGGGTGGGAGAGTATGGTTGTGTGCTCTAGGTATTAACTGGTGAAAAGAGAGGGTCGGAGTGGAGGCAGGAGTTGGTGAAGTAGCCTACATGCTTGGGGTTGTGTCATATGGAGAAAAGGAGTTTAGCATCGGCTATATTAGCAAGTTCAGAGACTGTTGGTAAGGATTGTTCTAGGTAACCTAGGGGTTTGGCTCTTTTTGTGAGTTTTTCCAGGCTTTCCTTAGGGGAGACCGTGTCTCACTGGGACACGGGGCACAATGGGACACTCTTGGTAAATATAATCTATGGCAGATCATAGCTTCCTTCCAGTTTAATATCCTCATGTGAAGAAAGCTTTAGTTGTGTATCATTTGAAAAGACAGGTAAGAAAAACTCATTTCTGGTTAGTTATAGTAAATTTCATCCTTTGCATTTCGAACTGTTTTATGCGTACACTATTCCAGTGACATTAAAGATGTCAATTTCTTTGAACCTGTCAGTAAATTATCTGTTATCAAATCCCGCTAAACCTATCTATTACCTTGTTGTCAGCGCCATTTATGGATTCAAAAAATCTAGTACCTATTGGGGTTCATTGGGACATAGCAAAATCAACCCTGTATTGTTATAATTATATTTTGGATGAAAGTAGGCATAGGCAGTTTTCAGTTGATGAACTGAATTCTGGAATGTGCATCTATAGGAGTCAAATACACAATGAAGAATCTTTATAAGGAATTATACAATATGAAACATCAACTGAAGAGGAATGTATTGTTGTCAAACTTATGGTAGGCCTACGTCAACCGTCGAGGTAAAAAACTTCGTCACTCGTCTTTCCTGACAAAGAGCAGATTGATGACATTAACCTTGAAGATGTCATAGGCCTACTTGTTCTGCCATAGCCAACGTCAACTGCAGGAAATACATCACGAAATCCTTAATAGACCATAGGCCTACACTTTCAGTGGTGTTGATTTAAGTCATTATTTTTAAACCTGGAACATGCAGGCCCTATAGCCCAATTGTTAATTATAGGGTCTACAGCAGCGTTTGCTGTAGCTAAGATTTTAAATATTTCAGTTGGCTCTAATCAAGGATCAAAGATAGGAACCTACTTACGTCAGTAGGCCTAGGACCATTTTTTGTTTGTATAAGTAGGCTTAGGCAGAGGCGAAAATCTATACATAACTTTGGTAGGGAGAGAGTACCTACGAGGGCCAGATTTGGGGGGGGGGTGGGACAGAAGGGCTTAAGTCAAAACTTTTGGGGGACAGTCCCCCTCTGTCCCCCCATGATTTACGCCACTGGGCTTAGGATGAATCCGATACAGAAACTTTTTTAATATAGCCTAGCTGTTTTAGGCCTAAGCTATAGGCCTGTTAAAGTCGTCATAATTTTGATATTTTGTTATACTTTATGTGTTGAAATGTAGCCCATTTCCTTTAGTCTATTATTAAAGTCATAACATTTTTGCAGTCACTTTTTTAGATACGCCTAATTACTTTTTGTAAATATAATGAATAGGCTATCCTACTTATGATTCAATTATTATCCTCTTTATCCTACTTAAATCACTAATAACTTACTCTATACGACAAAGCATATGCCATTACAAGATAGATGCAAATCAGTGTCCCAATGTAGTCCAGACAGTGTCCCAATGTGCCCAACAATAGGGCACATTGGGACACATTGGGGTCTCCCTGAATTTGAAAACTGTGAGTTTATTAATGATCACACACTGTCCATTTTTATACAGAACGACGAGTAACATGTTAAACTAAAATCTAACTTTATTTAAATTTGCATGAACTTCATTGTTTGATAATAACTTAGAAAAATGTGATTTTTGTCCCAATGAGCCCCGGTCTCCCCTATCGGAAGCCAAGGTAAGACCCCACTAGGACGGTGAGGCATATAGGAGTTTAGCAATGATAGTGGCTTTGGTTACATTATGGATGGATGAGGAAGAAAGCCATGGGTTTTGAGTTTTCTAACAAGCATAAAGAGGAGGAGCAAGTTGCTGTGAGGTCGTCTATATGGGCTGTGAGTTTGAGATTATCTTGACGGATGACATCCAGTATCTTCAAAGTTTTAACTCGGGTAATAGTAGGTAATGGAGGTAGAGGGTCGAATCGGTGTCGAGGGCGGAAAATGATAATTTCTTTAGATTTGGAGTTATTCCAGGTATGACAGAAGCCCAGGTAGAGATTATAATGCAGTTCACTGTGTACATATGTATATATGCATGCGTGTAGGCAAGTATACGTACGTATGTTTGTGTTTATGTATATATAATTTATGTATGCATAATATGTATGTGCGTATTTGTGCGCATGACTGTGTGTCTGTTTGTACATATATGTAATGTATGTGTTCATATACGCACTTACACGGCATTCTTAGAGGCGCTACAGAAGTACAGTGTATGCACTTGCGTAAGCATGCACGTAAAAGTGCACATGGGCATTGATATAGCGCCTTCCAATTGCCCATCAAAGGCATGTATTGCAAATGACTTATTTAGCGCCTTTCATATGAAATGTTTTCCAGACGGCGATCACGTACGACTGCCGTGGACGGTGAGGGCCTGGTGGTTGGGTTTCGTCTTCTTCTCCATCCTCCTCTTCCTCTGCTCCTTCTTCTTCCTCTTCTTCCCCAAGTGGATCACGGAGCCTGATTGGTCGGTGAATGAAAGACGCCGACACCTACGCCACCTGGAGAGGCAAATAGAACACGAGAAGGCGCTACGGAGGATAAAAAGGGAGCGACGTAAGCTGAAGCAACGTCGCCGGGGCCGCCTGGGGTCCGTGCCCCTCAGCGCCAGCGAATCGCTCAACGAATACGTACTTCCGGATGCTGTCTCACCCGTTTCGGAGACGGTTCCATCCACGTCCGGTCCTGTGGAATGTCTGTCTCCTATGACCGAAACTACCTCTGTGTTCAGTGGAAGTGGAAGTGGAGACGGAGCGACACAGGAAGCCTCGTCGTCCAGTAGCAGCGATGCAGAAATGGCGACAGATGGACCGGAAGCGACGGTTGCCTCTCCTCGAGGTACTTCCGGCGGAACCGGAAGTAGTTTGTGGATCATTGCGGAAGAGGATTCTGGGTTGTCGCGGCTTCCTTCGTCCGCTCTTCCGGTCCAAGTCGAGAGCGAGGAGCAGTCGCGGATTGGCGACGACGGGACGCCGGTCTGGCCTCTGCACCTTCCGGCGGAAGCGAATAGGCAGTCACGTGTCGTTACGTTCGCTTCCGGTGCTCCAGATGCGGCGGGGAACCAGAGCAGCAGTCTGAGAGGATTAGGTGGAGCCAGTCGAAAGCAACCGACGGAGAGGGCTCCACGAAGAGTGGTGGCCCAGAAATTGGGGAAAACGTTCACAGGTAAGAGGATGATCTGATGAATGAATGCTTTCGAAATATCACAACCTCTCCCTATACCATATCCTACCGTAACTGATCATATTTGACCTCATCTTATACCTCATCCCGCCCCACTCTATCATACTGGACCGTACTCTACAATATTCAGCAGTAAATTACCCTATAATACAATTCTTATTTTATCCTACCCTATTGAAACCTACTTAAAATTACTCTAACAAATTCAGTCGTAAATTAACCTATATTCCCACATATTACCTTATCCTACGCGATTCTAACCTACCCAAAATTACTCTAACATATTCAACCGTAAATTTACCCTATAATTTACTATTCTTATCCTATCTTACCCTACTCTATCCTACTAGATCATTGTCTACCATATCCTACATCTTTGGCATATCGAATTCAACCAAGCATCATCTAGAATACCCAGCCTACTCTACCTCAAGTTATTGTTATTGTATTAACTCAAAGTTGTATTAAATGATCTTCCTTTAATTATGTAATTTACAGTGTTTACTAACATCATAAAAGAACACTTTTATTTGAATTAATAGCTTTGCAAGCAATTGGTTTGTGTAACACAATAGGATAAGAATAGTAACATAGGGTAAATTTACGATTGAATATGTTAGAGTAATTTTGGGTAGGTTAGAATAGCGTAGGATAAGGGTAAGATGTGGTACTACAGGTTAATTTACGATTGAATTTGTTAGAGTAATTTTAAGTAGGTTTCAATATGTTATTGCTAATAATATTGGTTTCGGTGGTTGCCCTATAACGTAGAGTGTTCGAGTTCAAGCCCTCATAAGACAGACTCTCACTGCGAGGGGACCCTGATCAAGTCCTTCACACAGCTGCTCAGTGCCACCTGATTGATGATTTGTCAATAGATAATGGCGCTTGATAAATACAGAAATAATAATAAAATGAAATAATAATAAACTTTGTTCTTCATTAAAATGGAATGTTTTTGTTGTTCTTTAGCTCTAAAGAGGACGATGTTATTACCGGTGTTCACGCTGTCTTTGATTGGCACTGTTCTGTCGGCCTACCTGTCGGCCGGTTACAGGTCCAATATGGTCCGATTTGTCGAACTCCAGTACGGGCAGGAACCTGTCTACGCTTGGTTCTACACAGCAGGTCAGTCCATAGATTTCTATAGAGACGTTATCCTAATGCACATGACATCAGTCGATGGCAGCAATCTACAAGCATGGGTAGCTTCTATTATTTTTAATTATTTCTATAGCACCTTTTCCCTAAATGCAAGTGACACAAATTATATCCCAAGATACTCTATAGACGATCAAATCTTGAAGGGGCGCTATATAAATATCTTAAATGAATGAATGAATGAATGAACATCTTGTCAATTCTAATTTTATGTTAGCTTCGTCACACTATTTTCACCTCTATTGTCATTGATTGCAGTTTTTCATTCAGGTTCAATAAACGAATTATATACACACAGTAATAAACGTATACAATCAGGAAGTAAAAAAATGACTTTTAAAGTGTCTTCAGATCATTTTCTAATAATGTTTTATCTCCGCCATCTGTCGAATACTGTGTAATAATAAGGTTACATAGTGATCAGCTAGTTTCGTATTGAATCCACTATTACAGGTAGAGTTACGCCCTCGAATTGATGTAGGCTATTTCATCAATTATGATTAAAGTAATTTATACAGTGTTGTCTATCCCATATTAACGCATTTACGGTGCATTTAGTCATATTAACTTACGATGCTATTTGTGTAGTCTATACTCAACTGTCATCCTTCTGCTAACATGGTACACGGGTATCCCTAACTTAGCGGGACTTCAGTCCCTTCTGGGTACCCGATTGTTTCCCTCAAACGTTAATAAGATAATCATGTGATCTGTCTGTTTTAATTTCCAAACTTATGATCGTTGATTATGATTATTCTGATTCTGGATCACTACTTGTAAACTATTCTACGGAAACAATAAATGATTGATGTATAAATCTTCATGTGAGACTTTGCAGTTAACTTTGAGCTGTCTGTCTATGCGCTAAATACTGACGCTGGTCAATTTTTCAGGTCTCTGCTACTCGTTCGCCGAGACTTTTGGTCCGTTGATCGGTGGGATCATCGTCCACAAGCTGCGACTCTCACTGTTCAAACAGATCGAAATGATCATCTGCTTGTTGATCATTAATATAATCCTCTTTGTTCTGATATTCCCCATCAATCTACCTGGTGGCGGATTCCAGTGGTGGCAGAAGGGTAACTCCTCGAGGTAACCTACCTTATTTTTACTCAGAAATAGTTTGTCTTAGAATGCGCTAAATGAGCTTGAAAAGCCTTTACCGTCCTATGACTTCAGTTACCTTTCTTAGTTTTCATTGCTTTTATTTTTCTTCATTAACTTTAATTTTACCTTCGTATACTTTTCGTCCGTCACATCATTCGCCTTAGAAAGCTCTAAATGAGCAATAGACAAGTTGTTCGTTTAATAGCCTTCATTGTTGAGTAGGTTACATTATAAAACATTACCTTAGCGAGCTTCACCTCGCTTCGGTTTAACTAACATTCTCAATGCTTACCATCCACATTCATACCTGGAGTCCTGGACTTTCGAAACATGTCTGCCTCGGCGATGATTTGAACCCCCGACTTCTCACTTAACAATGCAGCACGATAACCATCACACTCTCGCGTACAGTACGTAGGAGAAACTACGTGCATTAGAAGCCAGTTCGCTTCCAGATGGAGGCTTAGACTCTATTTAATAGATTTAAACTTCGGTCCAGCACGGACCGTACACGGGGACCTTCAAGGCAACTTTACAAATATACGGTAGCATACATACGCTAGTTTTGACCTATTAACGAACGGTACAGTACCAATCAGCAACTGCACCCATATATTAGATTTGTCTGCATTTCTATTATGTAACTCGCTGCAGTTGGTCATTCTGTTCCATCAAACGAAGATATATAAAGTGACTCCGCCACTGTTCGCTTTTTGACAGTGCCAGTCTCAAGCCTGGATAAAGGAGGAGGGCGACGCTAATGGTCTTTGTTACCACACAGTGGTCGTTAAACAGTAAGCAAGCAAGCAAGACTCGGCAACCATTCAGACGGGCAGCGGTGGTGAAGGATCTCACCCGATCAATGCATTGCAAAATGTGCAGAGTCGAGGCCTTACGGTCTCCTTACAAAAACGTGTAATTTACATTTTACATTTACATGTAAAAAACTACAGTACTCCTGTTCACCCTATTTCTCATCTGACGTCTGTTGCTTCGGCTTGTTTCAGCAACCCTATCCTGTCGGTGCCTTCCATGGCTTCCACTTGCCTAACCAAGTGCGATTGTCTGGACGTCCAGTTCGACCCAGTCTGTTCTGCGGAAGGAAGGATCAAGTACTACTCAGCCTGTCATGCGGGATGCACTCAGCTATATCTACAAAACGATAGCATAGTAAGTAATACAAAAGCAAGTAAATATATTCTTTATTATACCAGCTGTCAGTGTACAGACATCTTAAAATAGCAATAAATGCCAATAACCTGCGCTATATGCTATAATAATAATAACACAATTGTTTTTTATATTGCTCTCCTTCCATAGTTCAGAAGTGCACACGACCATAAGAAAAAGCATCGATGGTGCTGAGCCTTCGTCTGATTTAGTCTAATCTCACTGTCTTTCAGGTTGATTTTTATGTTTCTTGTGTTCAGATTTTCTCCAACTGTTCGTGTGCTGACGGTGCACTGGCTTCCAGTTCGTTTTGCTCGACTGATTTTCCAATCTACGGAGCTTTCTGGATCGTCCTCTTTCTCGCCATCATCGCTCACTCCATGGGTCAAGTCAGCGTCATACTCATCTTCCTCAGGTACTCAAGAACGATATTCTCCTCAGGTACTCTTGTAGACCTATCGATATTTTCCTCTTATATTCATATCGTATCGCATCGTATCTATAGATTTATATAGCGCCTTGGAGGGAATAACTATTCAGAGGCGCTCTCAGCACGGAAAGTCGGAAACTCCGGGGAAAAGAAAATCTTTTAAAGAATAAGATACCGATGGGGAAAAACCAGTCATTTGATTAGCCCCGAGTGAAGGAGGAAAGTAATTCCAAATGGAGTGACCAACCACAGAAAACGCCCGATGTTGGGCCAGAGCAATCCTAGTCCTGGAAACAAAAATATCAAGACGACCAGCAGAGCGCAAGGAGCGAGATATTAAGGATGCAGATAACGGCTTTCGCATATCGTCCGAGAGGTCTTTAGGGCATTTCCAGCTGCGCCTTGGAGACCAGAAAGAGGAAGGTCTTGTTTTCATTCATTCATTCGTTCACTCATAAATTCATACAGCGCTGCTTCAAGGGGACTATACTCAGAGGCGCTCCAGACTCCAGCACGGCCAAATAGTACAGTTTGAGTTTAATAAAACTTCTTCAGTAGAATGAGTAGATCAGACGAGATTGTAGGATCATTTACGCTCTTTCCATACCATACTCGGAGTAAGTTCGGTATTCGAACACTGTATATCATTCGAATATCTCGTCTAAACCAAAATTTGTATCTAATCTTATTCTATCCAATCCAATCCGTTATCCATAGGCACAACATCAGCCGATGGTCACTCGAAGCGAAAGCACATTTGGTAGTTTTTTAACTTGAAGTTGGTGTAGACGTTTCTAATCAAAATGTATTTGGGTCACATTATTTAGGTCGGTTCAAGATGTCGATCGACATTTGGCTTTGTCCATCGCCATTTGGATCATAGTCGTTGCAGGTTAGTTCTTTCGATTACCTCATACGGATAGTCCAACTTTCACTTTACAGTTCCTTAGCCTAAGGGACGGTTAAGTGAAAGTTGGACTATCCTTAAGTTGAATAAGTAAGTAAAAGTAAAAGTAAAGAAAAGTAAAGTAAAATGAAAGCAAAGTAAGCGTAAAGCTTATGTGCTCCTATAGTGGAACTTATGGGAAGCCTCATTTCCTGTCCTTCTGTCCTTTAACCGAAAATGGACAAATCCCAATGTCACAAACAAGGTTCCAATGTGTCGCTGGACTGCCTGTTAATTTCGCAGCTTCGGCCCGTAACAAATTATGCTGCTCGACGACAAGTGTGCACCAACAAACTTGTCGCTGGTCGATACACGGAGTTCGCTTATCCATTGCTTACCCATTCCTTACTTATCATCATCAGTTCCTTACCCATTGCTTACCCATTCTGTAGGGGAAGCTGGGGCTAAAAGTCACAGATATTGATATTTTGTAATTTTACCAAATAATATATTAGCTAGCGTAATAACCAACCGCTATAAAATTAGACAACTATGTCGTCTAAGTTCCCAATACTTGGAAAGGTAAATTCCGTTGTGTTTTTGCTCTGCTTTTTAACTTTGAACAGCACGGTTTGACTTGTGACTTTCAGCCCCGGTCGGGGGTAAAAAGTCACAAGCTTGGGGTAAGAAGTCACAAACATAGTCGCATTAGGCTAAGTGATCGCTGTAACGGTTTGGGAAGTGTCATGAGCATAAAGTAGGCCTAGGCTCAACAGCGGCCAACATTGCTTCGCGTAGAAACTTTCCACGGTCAGTTTGTCGCTTGTAGTGCCGCATCTTTTCAGACCTAACAAATGAAGTCCAAAGTAGGCCTACTATTATTAGTAAATTACAAAAAGAACTAATAATACACACGATACTAGGCCTTTAGTAGGCCTATTGCTAAATGAATAATGTTAAAAACAGCTCATAAGACTAGCAACAATTCATAAATATTCATTTACAGCTATCACAACAGATTTGGGGTTAAAAGTCACAGTTCGGGTTAAAAGTCACACCGTGTGACTTTTAACCCCAACACCACATACACGACATTGATAGTAAGAACAAGAAATGGAGTTCTAACCACTGTACGAACATAGCTCGCTAAAATATGCAGCACTTAAAAAAACCGTTATTAACCCATACTTGCCGAAACAAATGTTTCCACGTGAGACGAATTTCAACTTTTAATCTAAAACAAGGAATTTGATACAAAATTCAATTACTGCAATAACGTCAACAGTTCCTTACCCAGCTATCCGCTAGGTGTCACTTCAAGACTTTTACCCATGTGACTTTAGGCTACTCATCATCATCACTTCCTTACCCATTGCTTATTCACTGCTTACCCATTCTTTATTCATCATCGTTAGTTCATTACCCATTGCTTATCCATTTCTTACCCACCGTATATAGCCTGTTCTTGGTGCCCCAGCCAATCGGTGCTCGACTGGGCTTCTCAAACGACTTACGATATCTGGTACTATTTTACATGAAGCGGTATCGATTGCTGCCTCTGGCATCGTTATAACGGCGCTATAGAAGTCATTCGATTGAATGTTGTTGTTGTGATTCCAGCTTTCATTCCCGGTCCTCCAGTCTTCGATGCCCTTGAGCAGACATCCTGCACGGCGTCAAGGTCGAACTGCTTCGGAGAGGAGACGTGCTGGATGCACAACCTCGATCACTACCGCTACGTAATCCACGGTGCCTCGATGGCGTTCCAGCTGGTGGCCATCTGCTTCTTCCTCGGAGCCTTGTACCCACTGCGGTTCGATCAAATCGAACCAGTCGGTTACGGTAAAGAGGAAGTCAGGAGTGGCATTGGGGCGGATCAGGACGCCGTCGAAGCCAGGGGACCTGAGGCTGGCAACGAGATGGCAAGACAGTCGATGATGGAGGTGGTACAATCGAGGATCGCCACGAGCCTGTTGGCCAACCAGCAGGACCTGTTGAAGTTCAGCCAACCGGAACGGAAGACCGTCGTTGAAACGGAACTGGCGAATGACCCAGCGCCCAGCCTCAGCAGCGGATTCAGTGAACTGAAGACGGAGTTGGAGTCGCGTGGAAGAGAAGAGGAGAGACATAGGGCCAGTTCCAGCGACTCATCGGTCTTCATGAAGACAACGGTCGCGGATTCCAAGTCCGATGAAGATGCGGAAGTGACGTCACGACAGACGATTTTCTCCGACCAATCAAACGACACGGTTTTCGCGCTAAGAAATTCGGCAGACGACTATGGCTACGACAACGAGGCTTGCGACGCAGAAGAGGAAGAGGAAAGGGAAGTTGGAAAATCCGGAGAAAGAGCGAATCTTGAGGAGAGATACGAAAGTAGCGATCTTGAAATGACGAGGACTGGGGGAAGGCCAGAGGATAATGAGGACACATCCAGCATAATAACCAATGATACGACTGGGAGCAGGCCAGAAGACAACGAGAACACATCCAGCATAATAACCAATGATACGACTGGGAGCAGGCCAGAAGACAACGAGGACACACCCATCATAATAACCCATAATAGGACTGAGAGAAGGTCAGAGGACAATGAGGATACAGCCAGCACAGTAACCCATAGTACTAGATTATGAATTCTACCAAGCAAGGTAGCTGTGTCTGTTCGACGAAATGTCCTCTCTGAGAGAAGCCCCGAATCTTCCGGTTTATCGCTCTCGCTCTCTTTAATTTATGGACCGGTTTAGACCAGTCTGATCTGGTCTGTTGTCTTGGCGAGAAAGAGCCAATAGTAGGAAGTTCCAAATGCATTGTAAAGAGAGTGGGAAAAAGATTTTGTACAGGTAGTCTTTCGTTTGTTTAGTTGAAAGTTTTACTTACAAACGACGTTGATATAATCGTGCTTTCAGAGAATTTTATGTCAAATTTTGAAATACTGTTAATCATTATGCTGTCAAATATCGAAGACTGTGTTTGTTTTTACTCGATTTAACACTATACGCTGCTGCTGCTGCTGCTGCTACTGCTACTGCTACTGCTACTGCTGCTACTGCTACTGCTACCACTACTGCTACTGCTACTGCTACTGCTACTGCTACTGCTACTGCTACTGCTACTACTACTACTACTACTACTACTACTACTACTACTACTACTACTACTACTGGACCACTGGCAACATGAATCGGACCTTCTCTTGACTATCATTTTGAAACCCATCTGACTTGAAACAGCGCTCCTGCAAAAGCCTGTGCCCTGTTCTTCTAAGCTTTCGAGTGGTGCTTTAGAAATTCATGAGTATACGATTACGACTACTACTATTACTACCACTATCAATACTACTACCACCACCACAACATGACCACTACTACTACGACAGTTCGAAAGCTGATCGTTTGACATTTCTGAAGTGATGATGATGATGATTATATTATTATATAATCATCACAGGAATTACGATTTATCATCATGAAATGATACGGAAGATGGTGCTGGTTATGATTATTGGTGGTGGTAATTATGATGATGATGATTATGATGATGACGATGACAATGATGGCCATGACAACGACGACGATGACAATAGCAGAATAATTGTTGCTGAAGTGGATCGTGATGTTGACAAAAACGACGACGACGATAATGATAATGATGACTACGACGACATCATCCGGTCTGTAGTGATTAAAGGATTCATTTCGTCATCGCTGATGTTGCATGAATTATGCAGATGACGCGGCTGTTATTCGTCACGGCGATTAAGACGTTCTCTAAACGAACGCTCTCGTCACGTTGGCCTCTGCAGTGATCATCTGCCACTGCCAGCCTCATGCTCATCAGCAGTCTGCTGCTCTGTACAAGGCTCTTGCAAGCGATGCCACAGACACCGAGTGCTTACAAATAGTAGTTGGACATGTGGCTAGCAAATGACACGCGCGTTGTTATGCGTTCCATTTTTAGTAGTGGTATATTATTCGTTTTATTGAGAAAAACAATCTGACAAAATCATAGAAATGCTAACATGAGTGGTAATGGATAATTACAAGTAATTAGAAAATTTTAAAATAAACTAGTAAATATTTTTATATAAGGATCTGGGAATAAATTGAGAAGGTGGGAGAGTATGGTTGTGTGCTTTAGGTCTTAATTTGTGAAAGGAGAGGGGTCGGAGTGGAGGTAGGAGTTGGTGAAGTCCATGCTAGTGTTTCAAGTCAATTCTGCTTTAGGAGCAGTTCGTTTTCTGTTGCATGGGTTAAGGATCTGAGATATACACTTCATGACCTGTTCGTACTGGTGAGTTCTTCTTGTTTTCCTTTCCTGACTCAAAATAATGTTTAAGAGTAGGCTAATGGAAATGTAAATGTCCACGTTTTCCTATAGCGACCGAACGAACGGTCGATCCTGCTAATTTTTCGAAGAATTGATCGGGTGAGTTTCTTCACCACCACTGTCCGTTTGAATAAGGTTCCCGTGTACGGTCCGTGCTATCTGTTCTCCTTAGACTGCCTTTCTGTACCATCGGACTGACTATTTAAAATTGAGAAGATTTGGATCTGTTTCGAAGTGCCATCGATTGACGCTTGGTGCATTGTAATTAAGGCGCTATAGAAATTACAAGATTAGATTAGAACTGTTAACATAGTATAGAACAACTGTAGAAGTGTAAGGAATCGCTACAAAAATGATTTGGGGTTACAAGGATCTGATCTATCTAAAAACATTGATACGTGTGGGCTAGCAACATTGGGGAGAACGGGATGCGAATGAGATCTACTTGAAGCCTACAAATTATCAATGGAAAGAAGACGGAGCAATGCGAGAGGTTCTTCAATTGAATTAGCACCAAACAAGGTAATTAGAGACCACATAATAGAAATTATTTTATAAACCAAATGGAACAATTGGGCAAAAATTCTGCAGCGCAAGACATGTAGACTTGTGGGATGGCATTGCATGGTAGTACTGTCCCACTGGACACGCAATAACACAGTACTAAGACAAGCACAGCTTTTAAGAAGCTATATAGAATGCGCTTTTAAGCATTCCAGGTTAACCTGCAATGATTCTAACACAGATAATATAATAATAATAATAATCTTTTCTTTATTGAAGCGCCTGACAAACGCACTGCGCTGTACATTTACATGTCATTCAATTGAAACAATTCTCAAGAACACAAATCTTAACTACTAACAGAACAGACAGCCTGCAATACACGGCGCTAATTGCAGCCTAAAAAGCATGGCCTGCCCTACGGACCTCTAACTCGGTACCTCTCGCTCTCTATGCCAGTGTGTTATCCAATGCGCTATTCCCCCCCCCCAACACAGATAGCATATCGTATGAACCACTTGAAGCTCCTGCTATATTATGTCGCTTGTCTTATTCTAAAGACGTCCTTACGGCGTCCATTTCGTCGGTCGATAGGAGGCGCTGCGTCATCGAGCGAGCAGACGGCGCTGAGCAGCCCGCGCTGCGACGGGAAGAGAGAGCATCGCACGGGGTGCGGTAAGATGATTAATAAGTAGGTTACTGTTACAGTTCGCGTGGGATGAATTGGGTCAGAAGAGTGCGGAAATTCGTATTTACTGGAGATAGATGCTGTGGGATTGCCTGCTGAGTTTTCTGAAGGGCGCTATATAAATGCTCTGTCTATATCATTCAACGAAGACAAAACCCATGTCTAAACCTGTAGCCACCCAGATCAGGATTTGGGTCGGAGTAAGGGTCGAAGCTCAGTCCTTTTTGGAAACCCCGTACCAATTTGGGTTAAGCCCATTAGGGTACAGTTACAGTAGCCTTTGGTCTGATGTTGAATCACACACCTTGGAGGTCAATTCCTTGTATCCAACGATTATACAGGATTAGACGCGAGATTAGAGACCCTATTTCTAGGGAAGATGTCGCTGTACGCAAATGAGAATTCTTACTATACGGAGTGCGATTTATTATTTGCGTTTGCGACAGGATGGGTGACTCAACCTGACTGCTAGGAAGGGAGGGTGAGCAGCAAGGGAGGGGGTTTGGCCAGGGAACATTCTGTCAACGGCGGTCTATTGTCTGCGTTTGATCGGAAGCGGTAGACACGGCGCAGAGGTCCATGTGTTTGACTGGACATCTGGACCAGACGAAGCCTAGCCGCAGACAACAGCTTTCGTCGCCTCTGTAATTGTAGCCGTAACTGTAATCAAGTAAGTCTCGATTTTCACATAGTATTAGTACTGGTAATTGTAAGCCTGGTTATGCTAGTTCTTTTTGACCGTGCGGGAGTCGGGAGCACCTCTGAGTAGTTTCCTTGAAGAGGTGCTATATAGGCTTAAAATACTTGAATGAATGAATGAATTTCTGGATATTATTACGTTAGCGTAATCGTGTAAATAATGGAAACCATTATTGGTCAGTGTAATCGTAATGGCAATTCGTTACTTTGAATTATTGTCACCTTAATAACTGTAATGATTACTCTAATCAAGCGTAATCTCGTGATTTTTAGATATTGTTGGTGTAAATACAATCATAACAATGCAGGCATAGTAGATTCTCGATACTATTACTCCCAATTTTAAGCGTAATCGTGTGACTTCAGGATGCTAGATAGCACTTGTAACTGGTAATGGACATCGTAATAATAAGTTAAATCTTTAACGCTACTGTCTCCTTTTAACTTGCAGATTTAATCGGGTGCAGGAGTGAGGAAGATGTCAGAGAACAGTCAGTCGACTTCGGCGTCCTTCGAAGGGCAGGATCACTTTCCGTCGTTCGCCGACCGGGCGAGGGCCTCGACCCGGGTCGTAGCAAAGAACGGCCTCGCCTCCCCGACCCACAGCGCCCACGCCAACTTCTTCCGCGCCAGCATCATGCAGATCACCCCCGACAAGAAAGCGAAGAAGGTCCGCTTCTACCGCAACGGAGACCGCTTCTTCAACGGCATGGTCTACGCCGTGCCCCAGGAGCGCTTCCGCACCCTCGAGTCCCTCATGGCCGAGCTGACGGACAGTCCGATCTGCGACCGTACGGTCCTGCCGAAGGGAGTCAGGCACGTCTTCTCGATGGATGGGTCTCGAAAGATCAGTACGCTGGACCAGCTAGAGGACGGGGAGAACTACGTCTGTTCGAGCACACTGGCCTTCCGCAAGGTCGACTATCCGATCAGCGGAATACCGAGCTGGAACGTCAACCCGCAGAGCAGCACGTCGTGGGAGAGATCGCTTAACCGGATCGATGGCAGTGGAGCTGGAAAGATGGAGGAGGAAAGGGATTTCATCAAGCCGAAGCTGATTACGGTCATCAGGAATGGAAGTAGACCGAGGAAGGCCGTTCGAATCTTGCTCAACCGGAAGACTGCCCACTCCTTCGAGCAGGTCCTTAATGAGGTCAACGAAGCGATCAAGCTGGACACAGGAGCCGTCAAGAAGATGTTCAGCTCCGGCGGGAAACAGGTCGGTTGCCCCGGGTAACGAGATGATGATGAAGATGACGATGATGATGATCATAACGAATATGATTCTGATTAATATAATCCTTCTGCTGATGATGATGATAATGATGATGAAGGTTACGATAATGCTACTGTTGTTAGTGATGATGATGATGATGATGATGATGATGATGATGATGATGATGATGATGATGATGATGATGATGATGATGATGATGATGATGAGGACGAGGAGGACGAGGAGGACGAGGAGGACGAGGAGGACGAGGAGGACGAGGAGGACGAGGAGAAGGAGGAAGAGGAGGAGGATGATGAGGATGAGGATGATGAAGATGAGGATGAGGATGATGATGATGATGAAGGTGACCATTATGCTGTTGCTGTTAGTGATGATGATGATGATGATGATGATGATCATAATGATGCTGCTGTTGTTAGTGATGATGATGAGGAGGATGCAGATTGGTGATAATGGAGTTGCTCCTAATGATGATGATCACGAGGATGAGTTAGAGGATGGTGGTAATGGAGCAGAAACAGCTGCAGCAGCTGTTGCTCCTAATAACGATTACTATAATGATGATGACCATGATGATGGCAATGAAAAGAATGATGATGTGCATTGATGGTGATGCTGTTGTTGATCGATGATGAGGATGGTGATCAATCGAATCGAATCAATCAATCGTTTATTTTGTAACCATTTAACAATTCCATAGTTGCTAATCACATTGTCAATAGCAAAAGGCCACATGGAAAGGCGATAATGTGATAATGCTATTGATGATGATGATGATGATGATGATGATGATGATGATGATGATGATGATGATGATGATGATGATGATGATGATGATGATGATGATGATGATGATGATGATGATGATGATGATGATGATGATGATGATGATGATGATGATGATGATGATGATGATGATGATGATCATGATCATGATCATGATCATGATGATGATGATGACGATGATGATGATGATGATGATGATCATGATCATGATCATGATCATGATGCTTTGCTGCTGCTTTTTGAATGAAGATAAGGCTGAAGGAACGAGAAAGGTAGAAGTGGTCGAGGGAGTTGGGAGTAGGAGGGGTAGGAAATATTGGCTCATCTGTGTAACATGCATGAAGGTGTCGACACGGACATGTAGTCGGACACTCATCACTAATAATTATATTTACGAGATAATTCAGCAATAAAGTTTCAAAAATCAAAATGAGACTGCGCACGAAAACTTTAAAACTTCCTTTTTACGTTCTACAATCTATTTGTCGATCTACAGTCAAAATCCTTGTTATATAAATTATTACCTTAGCTGCAGAAAATCCAATCTTCTTCGAGCACAGACTAACCTGCAACTGAGAACACTGATATTTACTGCGTCGACGAACAGATTGATTGCACCGTGGATTATCCAGAGAGACCAGCTGAGACCCAAGAGAGCTTCTACAAATTGTGTCTTTTCCCTGAAGCCGTTCCCCAAGCGGTGTCCTGATAATGACGCTATAAAAAGCGGTCTCGTTTGAAAATGGCGCACAGCATAAAAATGCATAAAAAATCGGCCATTTTATGTGTACGTGGGTGTATGTCAGTAAATGCGTATGTACTTACGTGTGTGTTTATCTATGTTGGTATTTGCGTGGAAGCATGTGCGCTTACGCTAGCAAGCTATCAGCCTGGATTTATTCTAGCTTTATTCTTTATTCTAAAGAATGTGAACTGACTGTCAGGGGTTGAACTAATTGTATTTGTATTTGTAAATAGTAACTTCTATTGCGCTGGTGTAAGCCTATAATGCACAAGGCATCAACCAATGGCATATCAAAAACAATTCGTGATCAGGTCAACACACAGAAGATCAGCACGTAAGACAGCCTAAGGTAGATAAGTAGTTTGAAAGAGGTAAGTTTTAATTTGAGAACGAAATGTCACAAGCGACTGAGCACAGCAGACAGACACAGGAAGAGAGTTCCAACAAGTTGGCCCAGCAACCGAAAAAGCTCGTTCACCAAGAACAGTTCTTGATCTAGGTATGACCAGATAAAGATTAGAGAGATGACCTCGTTGAATAATGATAAGCCTGGAGCATAAGAACTGATTTTAAGTATTGTGGCTGGCCAGAGTTCAAAGTTTTATAAACTATGAGCCCCAATTTGAAACCAATTCTATGCTGAACAGGAAGCTAGTGCAAAGATTTTATGCACAGGGTTAATATGCTCATATTTGGATGTATTAGTTATGGCTCTAGCCCAAGAGATCTGAACTCTCTGCAGCTTCGGCACGTTTGACATATTAATACAAGTAAGAAGGGATTAATAGTAATCTAGATGATTATAAACCAGTGCATTTTCCAGAGATATCCCTACAGACATGGGCACATAACGCCTAATTCTGTGTTCAATAGCAAACTATTAGTATTGGCCCCAAATAGTTATGGGGTGTCGGTACGGTTGCCCAATACATTTGAATAGCAAAAAGGTGATGAAAAGCTGGCCATAAAATTTTTTTTTTAACTGCGAAAGTAATGTATAAGAAAAGTCAGGGAAAAATTGATAAAATATATAAATCAGCCAATAAAAAATGGTAAAGCAAGATACGTATTAACTGGTAAAATAGATTATTTGTAAAAAAATCATATTGAACCTGAGAATAAAACTAAACTCGGCGAAGTTAGGTAGGCGTATAATTCGGTAACACTTATTACTTACTCTCTCCTCTTTATAAATTTCCGTAGCCGCAACTACAGATGATTGCTGCTCCGAGCAGCGTTAGATTTACGACTAGAGTCACTAGACATGTTGCGGCATTGTTAATGGACTCTGGTGATTATTCGCTTGTGCTGTCTGCCTTTCCTTCCGTTGTTTTACGTCGAAACGCCGGACGGAAATACAGACATCACAAGCGAATAATTCACCACAGTCCATTACCAATGCGTTAACATGCATAGTCGTAAATTTGACGTCGCTCGGAGCAGCAATCATCAGCAATGTCGGCTCTCACCGACATCACAGCTTAACGGTCGTGACAGGATATCTCTAAACCAATAAACGTCATCGGCATTATTGTCTAGTGCTGCTCTAGTGTTGTGTTTGTGACGGATGTTTTGACGGTTTATAAGTTTATCTACATTTACACGTAGAAGTATAACCAAGTCGAGCGAATGATTGATGATGCAAATTGAGACGCACTTGGCTCTGAAGTCAAAATAATATAAACAAGTTGCTGTTTACCGACAGTTTGTCATAGCGAAAATGATTATCACCGCCCCTCTGCTTTATCCAGGCTTGGGACTGGCATCACTCTGCCCCTCTGACCCTCTGAGGGTCAGAGGGGCAGAGTGATGCCAGTCCCAAGCCTCCTTCTGACTACCCTTTGGACAAGCCCTCTGACTCGATGCAGCGCTCGTGAATAAGCTGGTGCCCTGCGTTTCGCTTTCGAGTGGCGCTTTAGAAGTTTCGAGTTTACGATTACTGCTGCTGAAGTATAAGGCAGTGGCGGAGTTTGAAGTTAAAAGCCAGATTCTAGTCTTTAGTTTTCATGTGTGTCTTTCTGTCTGTCTGGTTTCCTGTCTGGCTGTCTGACTTTGTCTGTGTGTCTGTCTGTCTGTCTGTCTGTCTCACACCTTTTTTTCTATCTGTATAACTGAACTAATTGATTTGTCTGAAAATGTCGGTGTGATTTTGGTGCGCCATCGGTTAATGCCTCGTGCTGTAGACACTGGCACAACAGAACGTTACTAATTAATAATAACATTAATAGTAGTAGTAATAATAATAAATAATAATAATGATGATGATGATGATGATGATGATGATGATGATGATGATGATGATGATGATAACTGTAGTAGTAGTAGCAGCAGCAGCAGCAGCAACAACAACAACAGCAGCAGCAACAGCAGCAGCAGTAGCAGCAGCAATAGCAGCAGTAGCAGTAGCAGCAGTAGTAGTAGTAGTAATTATAATAGTAACAGCAATAACAATGATAGTTTTTGGATGTCTGGAGTGTCAGCAGCATATCGTGGGTCAAAGCGAAACTTGTGATTTAATCAACGATGAATATTGCACGAAATCAAAACACTCGGAGGTTCACATAGTGTCAACAAACGTGGATGCGAAGTACGAACACAAACAGACGAACAGAGGGTAGACAAAGAGATACAGCCGGACAGACAAATATTTATTCAGACAAAGGAAGATACAGCTCAGTGAAATAGACATAGAAAATCTGAAGATTCAGATCTGTCTGTGTCTGTCTGTTTCTTTCTGTCTCTCTGTGTGTCTGTCTACTTGTCTGTCTGTATCTGTCTGTGTGTCTTTCTGTGTGTCTTTCTGTGTGTCTGTCTGTGTGTCTGTCTGCATATCTGTCTGTCTGTCTGTATGTCTGTCTGAAACCGTCGATCAATAAATCATTGAAGACCTGATGAGTGATTGGTCTGCGGCTTTAATTACTTTTCGGCCATCAGCTCCATCTAGTAGGAAAACAATATGGCAACGCCTTTCGACTGTGCTCAAATCAAACAATAATATGCATTGAGTAATTAATTATTTAGATTCGATTAGTTTTGGGGTTTATGTTGCGCCCAAGTTCACGTCATTTATTGTAACTAAACATTGATGCGACCTGATCTGATGTGTGATATGTGATAGGTGACATGCGATGTTATCAGACCATATATCAGATTAATGTGTGAAGTTATATTTTGCGCAATATAAAATATCGTAACGCAAAGTACGGTTAGAAAAGGTATTGTATGAAGTCATGCAATTATATGCATGAGCCTAAGAACGAAGATAGTGTACGAGGTCAGTTTGATAGGTCGAAGAATCTTCTGATGAAGCTCTGAAAGACTTACCAGTTTGGGTCACAGTTCAAAGGTTAGACAGACACGCACACAGACCCAAGGCCAGGCAGACCCAAGGCCAGACAGACACAAGGACATACCAACTCGACGTGAGTTTGGTCTTCTATACTGTTGACCATGACCATGACATTCTTTTGGAGCCCTCTGTTGTTCATTCCCCTCTGCTTTGAGTGTAAGATCGTAATGCACGTGTAAGGGGCTTCAGGCTGTTCTTCCTACATCTTGTGTTAAGGAGCTAAAGGTCTAAGTCTCTTCCATTCCTGGCCGCACCTGTCTTCGCAATACTGTGCAAGGTGACCTAGCTGTCCCGCCAACGCGAACTTCCGCGTTTCAGCGTATACTATAGAAGTGCTACTGTTGGCAGTCAATCTTTCTGGAATAAGCTGCTTTGAACTGGTGACTTGAGCTCCTTGGCCTTTCTCGACTTTTTCCTTGAGCACTTCGAAATACATTATAGTAAATCGTGGCTTTGTGTAAATTGTATAGTCAGGTCGGTAGCGCCTCTGGTTAGTTTATCTGGAATTAGGATATTATGTGTACGATTACAATAGAGCAAACACAGCAAGAAACATACAAGCACAAATATAATCAAACACGTAGACAGTTCACACAGTTACACATGAGCATAAAAACACGCTCAGGCAGTTAGATCACAAAAAGATAGACAGACGTACATCCAGAAACACACAACCCTGTTTCCATAAGATGACTTTTCACTAGGGAGTTGCTGACGCCTGCAGACAGAGAATCAATCTGTCATTCATTCATTCATTCATTCATTCATTCATTCGTTCATATCGAAGATTTGTATAACGCCCCTTCAAGGTTATCTACTCAGGAGCACTACTGACTCAACCCCGGCAAAAGATAACAGTCCTAACGTTTGAACAAAACGTGGTGGCAAGGGCACTGGGCACCAAGCGAAGAGCCACAGAAAGCCCATTCAAAATTACAGGGACCGAAGGCATGCAGAATAAACTCGGCACTGCCTAGTAGAAGTCTGTGAGCGGGGGACAAGCAGTCAGTTTACTTATCAGCGTAATATTACATTTATATTGCGCCATGTGAGAGCCACTTCTCGGTTGCAGTGCCAGTAACAATGGACTCTAAAGGTTGGTTCAGTACCACGCCGTCACCTCGCCACCTGGTGTGGACAAGTTGACTTGAGTGTCCTTTGTTTGCCAGATAAGAGCCCATACAATCGAGACGGTCATCGAAAGAGAGGCAGGCCTACGAGCACAGAGACACAGAATTGAACGGATTAATCTAAGGCTGGGGAAGAGTTTTTGCTGAGAGATGAAAGACTGCGCGGTGTAAAAATTGAAGCCGAATCAGATGAAGAGCGAGGCATTCAGGCAGAGGGAGAGAGAAATACAAAGGAACAGACAGGCAGTCAAAGAGAGATGCAGCAAGAGATAGAAGGATACGAACAGAAATGCAAAGACGGAAGAAAGCTTGTTACACGTAAGAAAAGCATGCATGAATTGACAGGCACGCAGACAGACAACCAAACAGAGAGAAAGGTACTGAGAAATTTTCGTAGATTTACTTTACATTATATTATTGTTATTATTAATTTCGTCATCATCATCATCGTCATCGTCATCGTCATCGTCATCATCATCATCATATGCAGATTTATATTGCATAAGTTAAAGTAAAATAACTAACTACACGGCAAATGCGCAAGTTGTAACCATAGCTGTAACTTAGTATTGTGACGGTGATTGTCACCACTATTCTTTTAAGAATAGTAATGACAGTCAACCCGGGAACTGTCATCACTAGGGGAGATGGAATGGAAGGGGAAGAGAGGGGGAGATTGGTCAACATCAGTTTGCGGGGCAAAGATACGCAGCTGGTAGTAGGCCTAATTTGGCTTATGCAGATAAAGTGAGCATGTAAGTATCACACAGTTAAAACTATTAAAACATAATTCAATTTAAATGTTTTATTATAAGTAAACACCCTCTGTGAAAGGTTACAAATTACAAGTTACAAAGTTACTAGGGAAACTATTAGCATCACGAGAGCAACTCGCTTTTATCTAAGTTAGTACTGATGATGATTAGAATGTTGAACGTAATAATACCAGACAGTAAAATAATAATAATAATTAAACCCGTTACTTATCTTAAGTTAACCTTTCTCCTCCTATCCTCAGTCCGATGTTCTGTTCCTTCGTTCCTTTCCCATCTTCCTCGTTCGTCTTCTCCAGCGATCTTCTACGTTTCACTGCCTCGGCTGTTGTTCCTCGCCCGAATGAATCTTCTTTCTTTCTGCTCGATACTTAAATTGTTTCCCTCTCAGGCCTCTACCTGCATTGCTCATCTCTTCCTCCAAATTCCACGCTGATCCTCTATCCTCCCCTAATTCTCTGGTCAGTCGGTTACTAGCACATCCTATTCCTGACTCATTTCTTTGTCTGACTACTGCTCGCCCTAGCTTACTCCTTGAAACTATTTTTATCTAAGTGGCTTCTGCCGAGCCTATGTGTACATCTACCTCTCACTAATAACCTGATGCCTGGACAAACTGTGCTTGCAGTGGTAGCATTGCTCTCCCCTGAAGCCGTACCTCGTTACCTGATCTCTCCGTTACCAAGGCTACCTAGAATATTTCAGTCTATTAATAACTCAGCTCTGTTCTGACTAACACAAGACTTATTATCATGACTGCTGCCTCTACATCTCCTGCTTTCCTACTGCCTTATTTCTATAGCTCCTATTTCTTCTCTGTTATACTACCCTCTTGTCCCCATCAGAACGACCCGTTCTGAAATCATGTCTGAGATGACGCTACAGAAGTGTTACTTTAACAACTTAAAGAAAAACAGACATTTGTAAAACTCTAGACCTAGTGTCAAAATAATGTGAAAAAAAAATTTAAGTGTCCATATTTGCACAACGTCAAAAATTAATAATGCAGTGAAGTTCTATAAATACTTAAATTCTGCAAAGACATTCTTGCATATCTCAAAAATGTGATAGTTTAAATGTAAAGACAACATACGTAACCCTATGATTCCGTAGAATAACGTAAATCGGAAAACCATAGACCAAAATTTATAACGTAGTTTGAAAAACAATGAACCAAAAATTAAAACTCGAACAAATAAAATGGGATAAGTTTCTGAAGGGAAGGCTTTGGGAAAACGCTGTTCCTTTGAATTGGGTTGGAGTAAGTTCAGCACGTAAGAAACGCTCTTGAATTGTACTCCATGTTCAGACGAAGAAAAGAATCGAGGCCAAAATGTAACTGCGACGAGATGACGCTGTATTTGTATGACACAGCTGTCGAGAATTTTGTGAGCTCGTCCAGTTGTTTCGATTCTCATTCGTCGTCAAGGTCAGCGTGACACGAAGAAGCCTTTCCTCCATATGAAAACAAAAAGACAAACAAGTATTAGTAAATTATTACCACTATATAATATGACTAAGGACATGTGGCTGCATGACCTGAAAACCTTGCTTGGATTGCACCTCCAACCTAAAATAAATTCACGTATGCATTAGTTTGCAAACCCACAAAATCTTAGCACGTCCTGCTATAGGTTCGAACTCGTCCGTGAAACCTAGGGATGATCTTCCTTGGATGAAGTGAGCTAAAAATCAAATGCTTATTACTGACATCAATATAATTGTAAACAACTAAATAAACACAATATTAAAATCTGTGAAATGACACAAGTTAGCAATTAACCTTGTATATTCCACTACACAATATTTCTGTACATAAGATCAAGCAAACTTGACTTTGGTAGTCAATGTAGATCTATATTCCTCTGTTAAAACACTGAAATCTGTAACTAGGTCATGTGTGAAAAATGTAAACAAACTTATTTCTCAGTGACTTAGCAATGAAAAGACATGTCACTTTGACATTACATTCTTAATATTTTAAACTCTATATATTTACATACTATTCAAACTTTGCCAGTTAGTCGATTTTAAAATAATTAAAGAAAAACACACTCATAATATAATGATTTGCATTAGTGCAAAAATTAAACATGTCTCTGACTTCTTTCTATCGTGCCTTTGGTTTGGCATCCTATACAATATTAAACTCATACCACTCTTTGTTTACTTGGTGGTAAACTTTACCTCTCCTTCAAAAGTAGGTCACCAAAGGAATAAATGGACAATGGTAGTCCCACAACCTTACTCCTGCAAAACCTGTAACTCTACCTCTGTAATAATGTGACACTTGTCAATCAAAATATAGATCAATATTTCAATCCATCTGTAATATAACATAAAAATGCACAACGTGTAAAACTGTAATGACTTTAAATCATGTTATCTAGATTTGACCAGATCTAAGATTAAGTAACCTGTTTCTCTCCTAGGAAATCTGACACGTACAGTCCAACTGCAAGTATAAAATTTCTTCAGAATAAAAGAATATTATCAATTTAAATTTTTAAAGCCCAAAACATACAATGAGAATTAGATGTAAACGTTTAAGAACAATAAAGGCGTCCCCTTACGTTCTAAAATTTCTCTAAATGTACTGTCTTAGTTCTTATAAAATTTAGTAGAGTGGCCACTCCTTGTGATAAAATTCTTCCCTTTTCAAATCTTGGACTAAAATTTAGTCATAACATTTCAAATCTTCAGCAATGGTGTGCCTATAAATCTGATTGATTTGCTACATGTACCCTTAGGTTGTCTGTTTTACAGCTTGCGTTTACGTCGTTTACCTGCTTTTGTGTGCGTTATATAAAATGCATGTTTCAAAGCATCTGATACATCATCCTCATGTTGCCATGACGGTGGATAAGTCCTGTCTTCCCAGAGTACTTTGAAATAACGCTGTCCTTTAATAAACTTAGAAGCCATCAGTCGTGTAACAGCATGCCAATCTGGACCTGTATTCTGTGCATTAGAAGTTGTGGTCTGTCCTGCATCTAGACCTTTATCTTTGCCATCATCCACTGTGTCTGGACAAGGATCGTCCCTTACAGTGTCATCCTGTGCGTCTGGGATGACTGGTGCCGGCTGCAGATTTGTGTCTTCTGTAGAGTCAATGACATCTGTTGCATCAGTCGAAGGTTCATTATTTCTGAGACCTAAATCTTCAAACTTAGAAAAAAGAATATCTCTGTCGTCTACATGTACGTGCAACCTTAACCTGTTGACATGCACAGGACTAGGATGCTTCTTATTGGTCTTGGCGTCTCTTAAAATGTATGTATCTTTATCCGATCTCTGAACCACATAATAAGGACCTTCGTACTTGCGTCGTAATTTAGGAGAGTCACCTCTCGCTGTGTGAGGATTATGTAACCAAACGTAGGTCCCTGGTTCATATAGTGCTGGTCTTTGGGTTTTATCATATTGTGCTTTGTAGCGTCTTTGCGCCTCTTCTACATTGGATTTAGCAATTTCTCTAGCCATCTCTAATTTTGGTAGTAATTCTCGGATGTAGTTGTCAGCAGATACCTTCCCTGTTTTGGCTGGGACTAAGGCTTGCTCCATTGGTAGTTTTATCTCTCGACCATACAATAAAAACGCTGGACTAAAATGTGTACTCGAGGTTGAAGGAGTGGCTCTGTGAGCATACAGAATGGTGGACAAGGCTGTGTCCCACTCTTTCTGCTTGAGACCATGTGCTCTTAACGACTGCCACAATGACGAGAAGTACCTTTCAGCTTGCGAATTTGTCTGAGCGTGGTAACTAGAGGTGAGAGTTCTCTTCACATTAAATCTTTTGCAAACTTCAGACACTAGCGTAGACATAAAATTCTGACCTCTGTCTGACAATATGGAAGTTGGAGGTCCATACCTCGTGAAGATGTTATCGTACAAAACCTGTGCGACAGTTTCAGCTTTCTGATTAGGAAGAGCAAACATCTCTGGCCACTTTGTGGTTGTCTCTATCAGTAAAAGAACATGTTTGTTACCTGCTGCTGTCACTGGCAGTTCCCCTGCAAAGTCCTTCCTTCCCCGAATGAATCTTCTTTCTTTCTGCTCGATACTTAAATTGTTTCCCTCTCAGGCCTCTACCTGCATTGCTCATCTCTTCCTCCAAATTCCACGCTGATCCTCTATCCTCCCCTAATTCTCTGGTCAGTCGGTTACTAGCACATCCTATTCCTGACTCATTTCTTTGTCTGACTACTGCTCGCCCTAGCTTACTCCTTGAAACTATTTTTATCTAAGTGGCTTCTGCCGAGCCTATGTGTACATCTACCTCTCACTAATAACCTGATGCCTGGACAAACTGTGCTTGCAGTGGTAGCATTGCTCTCCCCTGAAGCCGTACCTCGTTACCTGATCTCTCCGTTACCAAGGCTACCTAGAATATTTCAGTCTATTAATAACTCAGCTCTGTTCTGACTAACACAAGACTTATTATCATGACTGCTGCCTCTACATCTCCTGCTTTCCTACTGCCTTATTTCTATAGCTCCTATTTCTTCTCTGTTATATAAGTATCCAATTTCTTCCAGAAGCTTTCGACAGAAAGTTTAGGAACACGGAGTTGACGGGTAATGCGTTCCAGACCGTACATGACATTGCAATCTGTTGTAGGTTCAGAATCTGCAGGACTTCTTCTCCGATGACACTGTATTCTTTGCCTACGGACACGAAAAGTACTCACTAGATGATTTCGACCTCAGTTCAAACGGTAAGATATCTCTCTTTTTCTCTCTCTGTTTCTCTCTTTGTTGCGGTTACTCTTTGTTTCTGTTTCTGTTTTTCTCTCTATCTCTGTCTCTATGTTTCTCTGTCTGTCTGTCTCTCTATCTATCTGTCTATGTCTATCTCTGTCTGTCTGTCTGTCTCTCTGTATCTCTGTCTTTCTCTCTCTGTATCTCTGTCTTTCTCTCTGTCTCTGTCTCTGTGTCTGTGTCTCTGTCTGTCTGTCTGTCTCTGTCTCTGTCTCTCTGTCTCCCTCTCTTTCTCGTGTTCTCCCTTTCTGTCTCTCGCTCGCTCTGTCTGTCTCTCTCTCTCGGTGGGATTTACTTTGTATCGTAACAGATTATATGGGTCAATTTATATATTAGCCAGAACAAACTACCAAGCGAGTACGGCTCCGCAACTAGGGAATTCTGAATCGTAGCTTCAGCAAAACTCTTTTGTTGATACGGCAGTTTATCAATATTTGAGTAATTGAGGATCAGTGTTATAGAAAAAAGGAAAACGACGTTTTTATGGCAACAGTGCATCGGTCGAAAGTTATGATGTTGTGTTGCTGTGTTATAGAGATTCAGTTCATAAGTGCTTACAACCGATCGGTTAGACAGCAGCAGATCGTCACTCTAAAGTCACCGAAGGCCCCAAGAAGAATCACTACAACACGTGGCAACGACGGTAATTACCGTTGTAAATGTAAATGTACAAAATTATGTAAATGTAAATGTACATGTAAAAGTAAGTGTACATGTAAACGTAAATGTACATGTAAATGTACATGTAAATGTATATGTAAACGTAAATGTACATGTAAATGTAAATGTACATTTACATGTAAATGTAAGCGTACATGCAAAATGTAAATTTACATAGAAATGTAAGCATACATGTAAATGTACCTGTAAATGTACATGCACCTGTAAATGTACATGTAAATGTTGGCAGAAGAGAACCGTAGCAAACGCCCCTCTAAATTATGTACACTGTCAGTGGAAAGATTAGACGGCGAAGCAGGTGGCATGGTCAGTTAAATCCTCAGTCATGTCCCCGGTCCCGTGGCAAAGAAAAAGAAGTCGCTAGCACTTGTTAACCATGGCTGCCTCTGAATGAGCTCAACACGTTGTAATTTTGATATTTCTTGAAACTGCTCTATATAAATGCCATTTCACATTAAAATGCACAGCATATGGTATGATGTTGGTTTCCATTACACTGCGTAATGCATTCTGAATTCATCTGCACAACGAAGATGTGTACAGGTTCGCTTGTTGTTAAAAACAGACAGTGGATCGGAAAAGTCGTTTACTCGAATCCGTCAGAATCCGTCCCCGCCTCAAAGTCCACTAAAGGTAATCGAATATAATCTTACAGAATATTAATATAATCTTAAATTATCTGATTTAATCTTATGGAATATAATATAATATAAACTTACACAATCTAATCTAATATTATAGAAAATGGTAAAATGTAATGCAGTCCAATATAACTAACCTAACTGAATCTGACCTAAATTATTCAAATCTGTTGTGGTGCTGTTTAATTTGTTTTCATTCTTTTGTAATCTATCTTTTCTTACAGGTAGGCTAGTGTAGCCTAATAGGACCTACATGATTGTATGCTTATGTTTTAAAATCTAAAGCCTTTTGTAATGTTTAGTTCTTATAGCATTTCTTCTATTTTCTTCGTTATTTTCAGATGAACAGTCGATATAAACAGAACAGCGTGCAATCCAATGATGGCTCAGGTTAGAGAATCACAGATTAAATCAGAGAATATGGCGCTAAAGATGATGTTCGTGTCGTTTATTTTGAGCCACAAGCTACATATGAACTTAAGAGGAAAATGTAAACAAGGAATTGTAATGTAATGTAATTCTCCGAAATTTCAGCGCCACACAAAAGACACGCCAGAGAGACCAGCTTACTCGCCGGTATCACGAAATGTAAATTAAACCGAATACTTCATTTCGCTAAGGGGGATACTCATGTATGGGGGATACTCTATTTCGTGACACCGGCGCTGTATCAAATTCAGTTCGCAATAGGTAGATTGTTTGTTTCGATGCCAGTTCAGATGCCGGGGAGGTCAAGCCGAGAAGACGGTGGAAATCGTAGATGATGGTGGTCGTAGAAGCCAGGACCAGGATAGGATAGCTTGAAGATTTCGGTTTATAGTAATGAGTGGGTAGCTGTAGGAGATAGGGCAAGCGGAGGAGAAGTGAGACGAGATGGGAAGATGAGTGAATAGAGGCAATACATTGCCAAACAAGGTAACGCAAGGCTTGAATAGGGCAAGGCAAGCCAAGTCGTCGTGATCGTAAAGTCCAAATTTCTAAAGCGCTACTTGAAGGCTAAACGAAGGGCACTAGCTTATTCACGGGCGCAGCGTCGTGCGGATGGGTTGTCCAGAGAGGTCCAGGGGATACCTGAATCCGGTTGCCAGAGAGACCAGAGAGAGAGGAGGCAGAGAGTTGTTTCTAGCGGAGGCAAGGCTATAAAAGGCAAGGCAAGACTTGGTAAGACTAAGCAAGACAAGGTATAGCCGTGTTGTGCACTTCTGAACTTTGGAAGGAGGACAATATAAAATTACAGTTGTATGATATTGGTTTGTAAGGCTGGAAATGCAAAGCAAGGCAATGTATTGCAAAACAAGCTAGGAACAGTAAATGTTTGGCGAAAGATAGCGTTATGATTTCGTTATATCTGTTATGTCACAGAGGGAGATGAAGTGGAGCCGACGAAACTTCGCGTCAAATACAAAATCGGAAAAGTCATCGGAGAGGGAAACTTTGCTACGGTCAAAGAATGCGTCGAAAAGTTCGTCTGCTGTTTTTTTACAATCAACCTCCGTCGCCTTACCTTTATTTCTTCCTTACCTTTATTGCCTTACCTTTATTTCTTCCTTACCTTTATTGCCTTACCTTTATTTCTTCCTTACCTTTATTGCCTTACCTTTATTTCTTCCTTACCTTTATTGCCTTACCTTTATTTCTTCCTTACCTTTATTGCCTTACCTTTATTTCTTTCTCACCTTTCTTGAATTATCTTTATTTCTTCCTTACCTTTATTGCATTATCTTTCTTTCTTTCTTACCTTTCTTGCATTATCTTTCTTTCTTTCTTACATTTCTTGCATTATCTTTCTTTCTTTCTTACCTTTCTTGCATTATCTTTCTTTCTTTCTTTCTTTCTTTCTTTCTTTCTTACCTAACCGAAATGACTTAACCAGATATGTGAATGGTAAAGAATATTCGACGACTTGGCTGTTACTCTAGAGTATACATTAGCATAATCGAGTCATAGTTTCTTGGCTTTCTTTGCGAAATGACTTCTGCATCCAACCTTTGCCTTACCTAACCTTCCTTGTCCTGTCCTGTCCTATTTTCTGCTCTCCTCTCCTCTGCTGTCCTCTTCTATCTTCCTCACTTCTTTTCTCTTCTCTACTCCTCTCTTCTTTTGTACTCTATGCTGTTCTATTCCAGTCTTTTCTCCTGTCCTCTCTCATCTCCTCATCTTGCATCCCCCTCCTGTTATCTTTCTTCTCCTAGACTCCACTCATCTCCAAGATGAGGGGGGTTTAGCTGAGTGGTAACACTCCGGTACGAAGAACAGAAGAACAGTATGGACGCGGGATCGATTGCCGCTACCGTCCCAAAGATCCACTCAGCCTTTCATTCGCTAGACTGCGTTGGTAAAATGACCTGTAGGATGTGATTGGTGCCTCACAAAGCTGTCATACAGTTAAATTCGACTCCTGTAATAACTCGTAATCATCCGTTTATGCTATGACTTATAATCATACTGCGGTGTGTCTGTTTGAATTAATAATAAGCACGAATATATGCAGACGTATAACACTTGTAATGGTTGCGTTTTCAGAGCGCGAAAACTGCAGTTTGCTCTGAAGATCATACACAAGAAGAAATGCAAAGGTCGAGAGGATACGATCCAGAACGAAGTCTCGATCCTGCGAAGGATCAAACATCGGAACATCGTTCAACTGATCGAAGAATTCGAGAGCGATAGCACGATCTATATGATCATGGAATTAGTTACAGTAAGATCAGGACGTTATGAAAAATATATACAATCCCGTGGGATAATCTATTATGGGTCTAAAAACTAAAATAATATAAGTAGTTAGTAAATTTAACAAACAGAATAAGTCTAATTACCCAAATGTCAAATTCTAACTTATAAATAGGCCTTGGTGGTGGGTATTGTACTGGATCAGTGAGTGGGCACTGTTACTTTTATTATGCCTCAAACAAGTGCAGCGGTGGAGTTATCTGGCGTTAGTAATCGTAATGGTAAACTCCAAACTTCTAAAGCGCTACTCAAAAATGACGTGCAGGGCACCAGCTTATTCACGAGCGTTGCGTCGTGTCAGAGGGGTTGTTCAGAGATGTTTAGTGGGGATCCGAGTCCGGTTGCCAGAAGAGACCAGGCAGGCAGCCAGAGCTGCTAGGGCGGGTTTCGTTGAGGGTTTGAAATCTTGGAGGGCGGAGGATAGATGGCTGGGCTTTATCGGTGGCTGGTCCAACGCTTTGGAATTCCGAGGTCAGTTCTGTCAGTCCTGTCAGTTTTTTTAGTGTCATTCGGGTCTAAACTTGGGAATCACCTGCTTCACCTTGTTATCCATCGTAGCCTGAATTCTAGTGGTCTACCTAAGCTATCGCATTACGACCGGGCTTCTCTAATAGATTAGCCTACAATTCCTAACTACGGCTTGTTTAAAGCGACCATCCACTGATGTCTCGTGTATTAAGATAACGGCGCTTAAAGAGGTCACTGGTCTGCATCGGATCAGACCAGGTGACTATTGCGCGCCATTGGCTTTTATCAAGGTTATGTCAAATGCTGCGTTCCTGTGTTCTAGGGAGGCGATCTGTTTGATGCCATTTCGGCGTCGAGCAACTACACGGAGCGAGACGCCAGTGGAATGCTGTTCAACATCGCTAGTGCCATCGACCATCTTCACTCCATCAGCATAGTCCATCGAGACATCAAACCAGAGAACATCCTGGTCAGTCAGTCAGTCAGTCAATCATTCAGTCAGTCAATCAATAAATCATTCAGTCAGTCAGTCAGTCAGTCAATCATTCATTCAGTCAGTAAGGAAAGAAGGAAGGCAGTCAGTCAACCATTGATTCATTCATTCAGGAAGATAGGCAGGCAGTCAGCCAGCCAGCCAGCCAGTCAGTCATTTAGCTACAATTTGCCTAAGCATTCATGAAGGTGCCGTTTACGAAAGCCTATATATAGGCACAGAAGCAAGGCTACCTTATAATGCGTCTTCACCTTTTCTGCGTTACCTACCCTTTACTTCTTTACTATGGGCCTACTCATTCATACCTGGCAATGAACAAACCTTGATGTACAGCAATTTCTCTAAGCTTGGCGTTTATTGTCTTAATTTATGCTGACATGCCTTTCCTTACCTTATATTACCTTAGCTTTACTTTACCATAATTTGTATGTTTTGTGTTAGCTTATCTTGTCATATCTTACAATATCTTACCTAAATGTTTAACATTTGCTAACTTTGTATTATTATTATATGGTACATTAATACACCTACCTAACCTTAGCTTACATCGTCATAGATTACTTTACCTTGGCTTACCTAGCCTTACCTTACCGTACCCGTAGTACGCCTTACCTTACCTTTCCTTGCCTTGCCTTGATTGAACTGTGTTAACTGATGTAATCTTGACTTACTATAATTATATTAACTTATCGTACCCTAGGATGTCTTGCCTCACCTTATAGTACCTCAACTTACCTTGCCCTACTTTAACTATGTTAACTCACGTAGTCTTAGCTTGCCATGCGTTAACTTATCGAACCTGAGCTTGCCTTGCCTTAAAGCACCTTAACTTGCCCTAACTTAGGTTCAGGAGATGCCGGACGGTACAAAGACCTTGAAGTTGGGTGACTTTGGTCTGGCCACTGAGGTCCACGCTCTGCTCTACACAGTCTGTGGCACTCCTACCTACGTTGCCCCGGAGGTTCTCGGCGAAGTTGGGTACGTCGATCATCTATCTAATCTTCGAATTTCTATAGCGCCGTTTTAATAATACGCAGGTACTGCCTTACTGATTCCCAGAACTTAATGAGTAGTGCATCGAAGGCACAGTATTTAGGATACTGTATTTTAGGTCGGATAGATAACATAAATGCGGACTTAACATCATTTGGACTAACGTTAAGAGGAGCAATGGGCTTGACAAATGACCGAAGACAATGGAGATCACATATTCATACCCATCGCCGCCAAATGGCTGGCGCCAGGAACTTATGACGCCGATGATGACATTAGGTATTTGTTATTTTTAATAAGTGTTGTTATTAGTACTGGTAACTTCCATTGCGCCGCTGTCAAATACACAAGGCATCAACTGAGGACGCACCAGAATCAAGCCGTAATCAGGTTAATATACAGAAGAACAGTCCTAAGTCCTAAGACAGAGATACAGCCTATGAAGGATGAGCGTACAACCGTATACATGTACATACACACACATACATACATGCATACGTACATACATACATAAATACAAACATGCAAACACACACATACTCAAATGCATACATATACACATACAAACATGCATACCTACACACTTACAAACATGCATACCTACATACATACAAACATGCATGCACAGGCAGACACGTAACACATGCATTACATTTGGTTGTGTGTACATGTAGATACGATGTGAAGGTTGACATCTGGGCAGCTGGTGTTGTGACTTACATACTTCTCTGCGGATTTCCACCTTTTGCCAGGTAAGCAAACTACCTTATCTTACCTAGTCCAATAGAAACAAACCTAGAAATAGGAGGATGCGGCACATATATATGTATGTATGTGTGTATGTGTGAATGCATCTGACCATTATTTCATATAGGACTTTTGAAGAACTGACTTCCACGGTTTAAGGGGTTTTATATGATAATGCAGTTCCGTTGTTCTTTTACAGTGAAAAAAATGATCGTGAAGAGCTCTTCGACAAAATACTCGCGGGAAAATTCGAGTTTGTTTCACCATTTTGGGATCACATATCCAGTTCAGCCAAGGTATGGAACTTCGAAACCTTGTCTTAGGTCGAAATTCTACCCTTGTCTTATGTCTTATGTCGATATTCTACCCTTTTCTTATGTCGAAATTCTACCCTTGTCCGATATTCTACCATTTTCATATGTCTTTGGCCGAAATTCTACCCTTTTCTTATGTCATGTCGAAATTCAACCCTTTTCATGTGTCTTATGTCGAAATTCTACCCTTGTCTAATGTCTTATGTCGAAATTCTACCTTGTCTAATGTCTTATAATATGTCGAAATTCTACCCTTGTCTAATGTCTTAATATGTCGATATTCTACCCTTGTCTAATGTCTTATAATATGTCGAAATTCTACCCTTGTCTAATGTCTTTTGTCGAAATTCTACCCTTGTCTAATGTCTTATAATATGTCGAAATTCTACCCTTGTCTAATGTCTTTTGTCGAAATTCTACTCTATTCATGTGTCTTATGCCGACATTCTACCATTTTCTTAGGTCATCTTGTGTTGATTTCAGATGCTTTGCCTTAAGTCATTCTGACATACTTCACCTCTGATTACCATACCATACATACGCCTCATCTCAAATTGCCTGATCTTGGCTAATCTTGCCTTACTTTGCCTTCCCTTCTTAGTTCATCATATTTTACCTTCCATTAACTTTCCTTACCATATCTGCTCTGACCCTACCGTCCCTTACCTCACCTAACCTTGCTTTGCATCACCTTATATGGGGAGCCCGATAGCGCATTGGATAACACACTGGCATAGAGAGCGAGAGGTACCGAGATCGAGTTCCGTAGGCGGACATGCTTTGTAGGCTGCTATTAACGCCGTGTATTGCAGGCTGTCTGTTCTGTTAGTAGTTAAGATTTATGTCTTCTGTCATTTGTGTTCTTGTGAATTGTTTCAATTGCATAACTGTACACTGTAACCGGTTGCGGTTTGTCAACCGGATTATAAAGAATATTATCATATTACCTTACCTTTCCTAATCTAGCCTTGCCTTACTTTTGTTACATCACATTATGTTATCTCACTTTAAATTACACAGATGTTGATGAGCGTTTTATTGTTGTGCTGTAATGACATAGGAACTGATAACCAGCCTCCTGGATGCGGATGTTGAGAAGCGCCTGTCAGCATCCGAGCTGCTCATCCATCCGTGGGTTGCTGTGAGTAACAAGATGCATATTCACTTTGTATAGTTGTCAATGTTATTCATTTATAATTTGCAATCTTATAATTGGGTTAATCCATACAAATAATAAGAAGAAGAATAGTATGAAGAACAATGAGAAGCGCAGTTAGAAGAACTTTAAGAATATTAAGAAGAACAGCAAAAGAACCGCAAGAGCGCAATTAAGAAAAATACTAAGAAGAAGACTGAGAACAGCAGTATTAAGAACATCCAGAAGTAACAGTAAAAAATATCAAGATCAGTAATTAAGTGGTTCAGCAAAAGAAGGGTACGAAACACAGTAGAAACAGCAGTAAGATAAAGTAAGAACATGATGAACATCTTGTTATTGCTGTTATTGCTATTATTGCTGTTATTGTTGTTATTTTTATTATTGTTGTTATTATTGTTATTGTAGGATGACAGCGCAGCAGGTGATGAAGACCTCCATGTCTCTGTGGCCAACCGAATCGTTCAGTTCGCTAAGTCGGACAAGAAGTACGTGGTCACCAAGCAGCCAGGAGTGGCAGTGATCACGGTCAGTCGTCCAAGCATCTTTCCTCTAGGGTCGTCGGCCACCCGATATACTAATCTGCCCCGCCAATTGTTTTAGACTAAGTATCTGTCATCAAGTTGGTTCACACGACTTAGCTAAAGGCCTTTATTTGGGCGGTGAAGATATCCGGAGATTACGATTACAACTGATAATGAACAATGCCCTCAAGAGCTAAATAGAAGACTCTATGAAATTATTCAGGTACATACAGCAACACACATCTGTGAGATTGATTCTAAAATAGGTGTCTGTGAGATTTTTAAATATATAATTGCTCAGATGCATGCACACATAAATACATGCGTAATTGCATTCAAACATGCATAATTTATTCTGGTCAATTGGCCAATGAACATGATGTTTCCGATATTTTGCTAACACGTGGTTCAGAAGTATAAAGGTTAATGTACGTGTATGTAGACTTGCAAGTACCTCTACTAATGCGCTTAATTCTGAATTTTAAGTGTGTTTATCAGTTCATTCATTCATTACTTGAATTTATATAGCGCCTCTTCAGAGGAACTACTCAGAGGCGCTCCCAACCCCAGCGCGGCCAAATAGGACCATTTTGAGTTGAGAGAGGAATGTCTGAGAAGGGGTTCTAGGAAGGGAGCGGAGGACCAGAGGACCAGTGTTCATAAATGTATGTGTTGTTCTTTTCAGTGTACTTCAGATGTGTATATTGTTCTTGGATGTACTTGAAAATGAGCTCACTGTCCATTGAAGTGTACTTAACAGATGTGCACTGTTCTTATTGCAGTCGACTGCCCTCGACAAAGGCTCCAAGTTCTTTCAAGGTCGCAAGAATTTCCAGTGCATCTCTGGAAGCGATGAAGTCTTTTAGGGAGGAGCCAGTTACCATGACTACTTTCATCACAGGATACAGTAACGGCGGACTATTTTCAGTCTTTCTACGTGCAGTGGGGAAGGGGTGAATAGTCATTTTCTCATACAACGGCGCAAGAAAATCCTGTCTTACATGACATGATGGTTTACTGTTTCTGCTCTTTGTCGGTCTTTTAGCCTCCGCTACGTTGAATATTTTGGTGGGGTTCCACTTGAAATTGGGTTTGAAGAGGATTTTGGGTTCCCTCGCGGCAAAAAGCGAGTTCTTTGAAATTAAGAATTCATCAGCCTTCCCTCGAGACAGCAACGTCCCAATATTGTACCATAAGGTGGGACATATGAAGCCCATATGGCAATATTCCATATGAGCTTCATAGACATACATGGTATCATAAGTTAAGACTTAAGAGACCCACTGGAAAATATTTGTAATATGACACTGCTGTTGAGACTGTAATCGTAATCGTATTCCCCAAACTTCTAAAGCGCCACTCGAAAGCCAAGCGCAGGGCACCAGCTTATTCACGAGCGCTGCGTCAACTCAAAGGGGTTGTCCAAAGGGTGGACCGAAGGAGATCCGAGTCCGGTTTCCAGAGGGTCAGAGGGGGCTGAGTAGCTGTTAAGGTGGGTGTCATTTAGGTCGAGAAATGGAAGATGGAGGATCATGGTAGTCGGGGTATACGAGTTAGGGTAGGTGTGGTTGGCCGTTTGCCGGATTGTTATTGTCATGTTTGCGCTTCAGCTGAAAAATTCTTCAACTTTAAGAACCATGCTTATGAACCATGACCCTGAAGGATGCTCTTCACATACATGTGTAATTCTTTTGTCATTACCTTACTTTGGCATTTACAATCCGTTCATTCCATTCCTTTCCATTCCGTTCCTTTTATTCTATTCCATCCTTTACATGCATTTCATAGGCGGCGACTTTTGTTTTGTCTCTGGGTTCACGTGTATTACCCCGAGAAAATATTTTACATTTTACATTGCCGTAGGTGAGTTTTAGCGCATTTTCGGGAGAAGAAAATTGTTTTCTTCTGAAGGGTTATGTGGTTAGAAAAAGCATTTGAAATTCACGTGACAGTGACTGACATAGTTGTGCAACCTTAGTCCTACTGCTTAGGCTACATGTTTCGAAATGTGTGTATGTAGCCTGTCTTATATAGGACATATGCAAATTTATTGTACAGTATAGGTCCGAATTCTTCTCAGTGCGACGCACCCATTGAACTTTCTCTCTGCATGGGTGCATTCGCACCCAAGGTTCCCAGAGATTCGGCGCCTATGTTTTATTATATATATATATATAAATATATATATAATTATATATATATTCGTTTATTTGGTAATCGAGCAGACAGACCGCAGTCCAGAACAGAACCATGTAGCCTACATGTTGTGCTGCGAGCGCATCTGAATAGTTATTCTGGGAGAGGCGCTATATAAATCTTTAGATACAATACAATAATAGAGCTGTAACAACGTTAAACACATTTGCATTCCTTTCCATTCTTCGATTTTATTCCTCGCCATATTGAAGCCTCTTGACTTAGCCTACCATTGTAAATTAAGTCTACTAATTAAGGATTAGCCTCTCTTAATTGCTGCTGAGCCCCGAAGGCTGACAATATCGTAAAGACAACACGACTGCAGAGTCCGATAGAAGCATTAATAAACGTTCGATTTAACGTATACTTAAAAAGCGTAGACTCATCTGTTTGACAATAATTGATATTGGTCAAATGTGTTTAATATGAAGTGTATGCGATGGAGATGCGATTTTTGTAGCGCTCGTACTAAGTCTGTTGGTCCACCATTTCATGTCCAGATTTTTTAAGGATATTTTTGCTTGACTAAATTATGCACTGTGTTCAATTTGTCCGATTATTAATTTGAAATCAGGTGCCAATCGTTTTTTGTGTGTCTATCGCTATATTTTTTATCGTGTAAAGTTTTCAATTTTGTTTTGAGTACTTGTCTACGCCAAGGAGTTTTTCTCGACGGAGATGCAGCTCGATTTCAGCACATATGGCATCATAAGCGTCATGAATGTTAAGTTTTGAACTGCATCGATATGACTTAAAGGTTGAATCCGCCCAGTGACACTGCAATCTTGAAAGTTTAGTGTAGCCAAAACGCCAATAGACGCGTGATGCTTTGTATGAAAGCACAGTTGCATTGTATACAATCAAACGATTATCCTCTAAAAGCAATGGTTGTCAAGAGGAGGGTGCATGCAGAGTGGACTCGATTTGTAGTCCGCAGGCAGACCTGTGGCCAAACTGAAAATGAATTAGCACGATTTTGGACTACCCTCAGCATAGCGTCATATGAAAATATGGTGGGAGGATGACACATTCTTATTTCGCATCCATATGCCCTACATATAGGTGCATATGTCGGATATATATTGAGCCCATGTAACGCACAGAAACTTATAGGCTATGTATGACGTATGGAGCCCATGTAACTAAAAGATGCCCATATGTAGGACATATGGAACATATGCAAGATAAAGAAGATCATATGTAAGGCATGTGGAAAGATTGTCATAATTCTCACCATATCTTCAGCCTAAGACGTTGCTGTTGGCCATGCGTGTGCTTTATAACAGCGGGCGCTTTAGAAGTCATTAGATTATATTAGATTGGAATCTGGAATATAGACCTAAATTGGTTTTAATTCTGTACCAGTGAAGGGATGTTTCACCCATCTTCTATGTAAGGGTAGCTATAGCTTATAGAAACAAATTATCTCTTGCAACCGTGTGAAGTCCCATTGATTGCAGCCTTTTACTTTGTGCTGGGCACTGTGTCACGCCTGGCAATTGTTGTAGCTATAACCTATGCAAAAGGCCACATTACTCCCTGGCCAACCATCTTTATAGGTTCTGCTTATAACTAGACAATTGATGTGTATGACCGTTGTGGCTATATTTGTATCTGATTTTCAAGACATTAACGTCTGTTCACGTATACAAGCCAGCATAAAGTTTCTGGTTTATTATTGACTCTTTTTACTTGAATGTTTCACATAAATGTGATCCGTATTGCGGTCGCATTAGTGTATGTCCGTACTAGACTTGACTTTTCAGCAGTGCTTGTTTTTCGCAGTATGTACGAAATTGAAACCGAAATTCAAGCTGTTTTTAAAACCCTGACGGAAACCGGTTTTTGATAAATGGACCCATACTTTGATGGGTCACTTGAGCTAATTAGAATTACATAAGAATTCATTCACTAAATATAAATAGCACATTTTAAGACATCTATTAATGCATGTGTTATAATTAATCAGTATTATTTTCTTGAAAAGCTACAATGATCAATATGAATTATGTGGCTTCGAGAAGTCTCCTTAAGAGACGTCCTTTGGCCAGCTGTGACTAATTCTGAGCTTTCAAATTGAGCCGTTAGGCGGCTTGCATTGTATGTCCCTCCATGTGATGAAAACTCCTTGGTTTAGGCGTTGAAACTTCGCGAATGCTTTTGTGCCTTGGTTCTTTAGTTATCTGTACGTATGGATTTTAGTTAAAGAAGTAGACACCGATACACAGAGACGGACTAAGACGGATGCAGAAAGACATGTGAGATAGAGATAGAATACAAGGGGGTGTGAGAGAGGCAAAGAGATAGAGAGACACTGAGAGACAGAGAGACAGAGGTGTGAAACGAGAGAATTGGTGGGAGAGATGCAGATGATAGGCTACTAAAGAAGAGGGAGAACAACATAGACAAATAGATGGATGAAAAAACAAAGGAAGCAATGGAGGCAGAGAGATAAGGACAGGGGAACAGAAATACTCAGTGACAGAGACGGACAGAGATGAACAAGAGAATTTGTATGCATTGGAGAGAGATACGGAAAGACAAACAGAGAAGGAAAGAAGGCTAGGAGGCATACAAGGATACACAGCGTATAGAGCGACGGAGAGAGCACCAACGGATAGGTAAACACAGCGAGATGAAGAAATACTAGAGTTAGACACAGACGGACAGACAGACAGATAGACAGACTTGTGTTCCGATATCGTTCTTTTAACTAAATCTGAGTTTTTGCAGTTTGTATGAGTTGTCTCGGTCAAATGTTGAATCGTCTACTTTCCAAGAACAGAGTCTATCGTTTGTTGTTTTGTGATTGCAAAGATTTTATAATCAGTTATGAAACAGCATTTTGCATGGGTTCGACGCCTGCTCACGGACTCCGTAGAGCGCCTTACCTTGACGGTCTTCATCTTACAACACCTACCTTACTTCGTCTTAGCTCACCTTATAGCCAGCTAAGGCCTACTGTACTTTACATTGCATCACTTTACGGTTCTTCCACGTGACTACTCATTGATGGCTTGTGCACAATAAAGTGCCACAATAGAAGTTATGAGACTGGACAAACGATTGCTTACGAAATTCGATGGCAACACACTGTGGCTGTTGAGAATGGAATCAAGGACGCCGTGGTGTCTGGATTGCCTATTAAATTACATTAACTTACCTTACCATACCTTACCTTATCTAACCGTATTCATTACCTTAGGTGATTGAAGGTATCATACCCTACCTTAACTTTAACCTACGTAATCTTACTTTTCCTTCATTTAACCTGTGTCTTGCGTTGCCTGTTTACCATAGGTATACACTACCTTCACTTATCTTCTTAATCTTAATTCTTATCTTCTTATCTTACTTACCTACGATTAACATCGTGTGAAGATGCTAGAGGTGAAGATGCTGTTGAAGGTGTGATCAATGAGGTTCTTGGGCTGACATGAAGAACTATGAAGAACTTACGTATGCCCGGATGTTCTACGTTAGGTGGCGATGGGTGGCGTTCGTAGTGGTCCTTTATGTAGATGACCGTTAGGTAGAACAGCGATCCAAACGTCGCCCCGATGTACGGCCCGGCCCAGTATAGCTACGACCACGAACATAAAAGATAAAACTAATTTCATATATATTGTAAAATTAAAAAGTTTTAATGGAAATCGATATTCAGGACAGTTTTGGCTTAACACGGACACTTAAAGTTTAGGCTTTTTTACAACCTCGAAAGATGTTTTCAGAAGTTACAGTTAGGAATCTTTTGACTGAAAACGAATATTAAGATTCTGAGAAAATAAATAATAGAATATTGCATGGCATTCTAATTCAGGTCAGTAAGTGGCGCTTTGTTGCTAATTACACTAATGTAACTACGAGGTAGAACTTTGTTTCATATAGTAGAAATGTCCCACAGTTGAACGATCTTTTTTGACATAAAAACGAACCAGGAAAAGCTGAGCCATCTTATCGGTTTAGCCATATTTTCGGTTGAACCTTAATTTCACCGGTTTTATTTTACAAACATTAGTGAGGGGATGTTGTTGTTGATGATGATGATGATGATGATGATGATGATGATGATGATGATGATGATGATGATGATGATGATGATGATGATGATGATGATGATGATGATGATGATGATGATGATGATGATGATGATGATGATGATAATGATAATGAGAATGATAATGATAATAACGACGACAAAGATGTCGATGGCAACCGACCCAGTGATGTTGAAAGTCTCTCGTAACAAGGGCTGGTCCAAATGGTACAATCGGGTTTTGAAGTCTACCAGTGTGAGTTCCCTTTTAAACATAAAATAAATATGTTCCAAAATTCCCTTTAAACACAGAATAAAGTGCTCAAAATTTTCCTTTTAGGTAGAGAATGTAAATGCTAAAACTTCTGAAAAGAGAATTACATGTTCGAAAATTTCTTTTGAAACAGAAAATACAGCTGTCTAAAAATATTGTCACGCGAAAGAGTTAAGCAGCTCTCTCAATGTAACCTTTCCTATTCCTGTAGGTTTAAACAGGTCTAACTATGCCAATGTATCGTTAAGTTATAGGAGGTTCAACAAGGTTAATTTAGATTCAACTAACCGCATCGAAGATATACCGGTTATCAAAGCAGGTTTTTACTAGGTTAAAGTAGGTCAAAGTGAGTGCAGTTAATCAATGCAAATACATGAGGGTTAAAGTAGGTTCGGCCTGAAGGTTAAACTATGTGTAAAAATGCGGGTTAAACTGACCGCTGCGAAGATGCCTGTTCCGATACACCAGGCGATGGGTAGACTCGGCATGATAGACGTCTTTCTCTTTGGATCCGTACAGATGAGGGCCACGAACAGGAGGTTAAAGGTCAGAATGGCCTCGATGAACATCCCATTGACAGGAATGAGACCAGGACCGGGTTTAATTGCGGTGAAATTCCTCTGATTATCAACCGGGGAAAGACTGAGCAGCAAAAACAAACGTCAAGCGTCACTAGATAGTTTGTATGTTTTGACGATAAATGGAAAAGGTAAGCCGGTAAAAAGCTAAAAATTAACTAACAGCAAGTCTACAGCTAAACGATTATTGGTATAGTCGAAGTCTTTTGAGGAGTGTGTAGCAAAGGTCTGTGCATAAATATGATTACTTGAACTCGACGGAATTCACCGTTCGAAGAATGATGAAAGCCGAAAACTACTTTACCGTTCTGTAAAGCCATATAGACAACTGTGTTGTTTTTAGGTTTCTGAATAGTTTCTGTAAACAAGACTAGTGCCTTGCCGTTGCTCTTCGGAGTATAGTTCCTGTAGAGTCATGTCGACAAGTGTGTTGCCCATACGTTCCTGAGTAGCTTAAGTCGAGCCATGTGGACAACTGTACTGTTTTTACCTTTACTTTTCTGGTGAGTTTCTATGTATAGAGGCGTGTAGATAAAATGTGTTACATTTAATTTTTTTGACTATATTTTAACTTTAATACAGGATATATAAATAAGGTAAGCGCGTATACTCACTAGAATGCGGCTGTACTTCCAGCTGCGCAGCCTCCAATCTCAACGCCCGTGTACAAAACGGCTGTCAAAAACAGAAGCTTTATTACCTTTAATTATTGGCATAATCATTACTATTACGTTACAGTAGAAAAGACAATTTTAGCTGCCTTCAAATTGATGTTGCTATTCTTGCGCTATTCTAGCCGTAACTGTGATAGAATGCGGCTGTACTTCCAGCTGCGCAGCCTCCACGTGGTATGTTCAACGCCCGTATACATAAACAGGCTGTCAAAAACGGACGATGAAGCTTTATTACTATTTTAATTATTGGCATAATCATTACTATTACGTTACAGTAGAAAAGACAATTTTAGCTGCCTTCAAATTGATGTTGCTATTCTTGTTCCTATTCTGTTAGCCGATAACTGTGATACTGGGGGAGGGGCGCGGCACGGAGAGGAGTGGCGATTTAGGCTATTAGAAGGACGTTAAGCGATATTATTTTAATACTTGGGGATGGAATACCAAGCTACTTGGTCAAACTCAGCCTACCATTCTGTTGGAGATGGTAAATGACTATCAACCCTATTTGAGAGATTAAAAAGGCGTCCTGTCTTTGTAGTCATGTTTGCTCTTTAACCGAAAGATTTTTGTTCCATCGACATTTGCAATGTAGCGAAACCTAGAGCCTCGAGCCAGCGATGAAGAAAACTTGGTCTCTCAGTACCGCTCTGAGTGGTTTCTGTATAGCCATGTAGACAAGATTGTTGCCCGGCTCGGGCCCGATCCACAAAGGCAAAAGCAAACTGCCCGATGAGCGAGTGGAGTAATTGTGATCAGACTTATTACTCGTAAAGTGCAAAATAGTGTTTTTTTCAAGTACTTGATGTACTTCTATTTTCGAAACCCGACACGTGGGCTTATGACTCCGTAGGCCTATATATCACTAGCCAGGCCACCGAATCGCTTGACCTAGCTTTCCACCAGCCGAGCCGTTGATTTGACAGTTTTTCAAAGTGTTTACTGTATTCTCTGATTTGAAGTGTTCAATCAATGTAAGCAGGATTGTTATTTATCGGGGAAACTTACAGCTCGTCGATTTAAATCATTCCCACACTAGGATGTCAGACCAGAAGTCCGGGTTCAAATTCCACCGGGTCAGAAAATTATTTTATTTCTGTTTTAATGACGCTCCCTAACGAAAGTAGCTACCAAATCAATCAATCAATTAGAAATTTATATATCGCTCCTTCAAGATGCCTACTTAGAGGCGCTCCCGAACCCTGTCAGGTGGAGTACAATGACCTTGCACTGTCCAGTGGGAAGATCGAGGGCGTGGAAAGGATGGCCATCCGCCGTCATGGGCTATGAAAATTCTAAGCTGATGCACACCAAAATACGGAGAATAGGAAAAATTAAGGTTCGTCTCCCGATGGTCCTTCGTTTCAGAAATTTAAATCTCACGATCCGTAAACAATGACCTTAAATGACATGGCGCCCATTCAAAGGGGGTAGAGTTGGTGAAGGATTTCGCCTGATCAATTCATTGAAAAATTAGCAGGGCCGAGGTCGTATACGGTTGCTATATAAACACGTGTGCATTATCATTTACATTTTAAAGTTGGCGAATAGCAGTAAAAGGATGTTAATTGAAATAAGAGAGTCAAGGTACGAAAATAAGGTCAAAAGTTGAAGTGGTGAAAAGCACAACAAATGGGAAATACAGCCAGAGAGGCTAGAGGAAACCTGCTGGAAAAGGACTTTAGAAATTTTCCCATATGAGTATGGTTTCTGTGCTCAGAAGTCTCTACGGATAAAGAAGATAATAAGATCGTCAAAACTTTTCTCCACACAATACCTGGACAAATCTTAAATCTGCCCACCTTCCCAATTCCTGAATTCGCCAATGCGCATCGAATGCAAAACAGGATTTTCTGTCAGCTCTTTGACGTCATTTCGGTATAATCTTAAGACTCATCTGTTTCAACGTGTTTATTTACTGTAGCCTGATCTCTGCTTTCCATGCCCTTTTCAGTTACAGTTACAGTTTAACTAGAAAGCGACCATCGAATGATACCCAGAGCCTTGAGCTATCGCGATACAGAAATCAATGGATTAGATGAGAGATGGAAAAGACTTACTGCGTGCCAGCGATATCCTTCCGGCGATGAAGAATCCCCAACATCCGGCTGGGTTGATCGGCGCCCCTGATATGGGTCCGTAAGCTTCGATGAGCATCATAATGATGAAGCCGGCGAACAGTCCGAAGTGGGTCGTGTTCGGCGAATAAGCATGCACATGCAACGTCATCAGAGCCCAGATGACGCAGGCCATGACGTAAGCGCAGAGGACGCATTCGACAAAGACGTCCCGATAGAAGACGGGGTTGAGTAGGTCATCGATTGACTCGTGAGGGTAGAGCCAGTTCTTAATACGGTTCATTCTCAGATAGGACGACCATGTCGCTTGGCGAGGGGTTTCGGTAGGACGACTGCTATCGCACTTGCCATCTTGTTTTTCGGCCATTGTAACGCTGGTGGGAGATAATGACATTCTCAGTCAGCTCAGGGAATCAGAAGTTGATATAAGGCATGAACTCAGTTATTTACAGGTAGGTAAGAAATGGCCCGGTGAGATTAGGTAAGATAAAAGGGATCGCGTAGTGGGGGTAATATAGTACATGATAAAGTAGGGAAGGAATGGAAGAGGAAGGAAGTGAACACCCATTTGTCACTGGTCAATCTAATATAGTCTAATAGTTAAACCTACTCGAATCTAATTCAGTCCCATCCAATCCAGTTCCATCCCATTCACCCCATCCAGTTCAATATATTCATTCGAAAATCCAATAAAAATAACTTAGGACAGGACTAATGGGTGATTTAAACTATTTTCTAAAGCACTTCATCAAACTAACCGACCATGCAGCGCAGCGCTCACCATGCGCAGAATACATTAGCAATAAGCCTACAATGTAGTCGCTAATATGATGGAGGTCCCAAACAGATGGCACTCGATCGCACATACACACAGAGACAAACAAACATTAACTTACGTCCTCCGTCTTTCTAATGCACACAGAATGTCCAGAACTTTTTGAATCGTCAAAAAAGAAAAAACACAATACTAACGACCGCTGTTGTGAATATAATTCTAACTATCCACTGTTCTTTGCGCTCTGCTATTTTTTAGACATTCGCCCAGGTCTAAATTTAATACTCGGCCTTCTCCTGCCTATCGATCACAGCCTGAGTTTTCTCAAGATCTCGGTTTTGATTTCCCTGACCAATTGGATTTTGACAAACCTTCTCTTAAAAGCTTCGATTTCTTTATAACGGTTTCAGTTGACGCGAGTATCAACTGATGTCTTGTGCCTTATTTTAACGCTGTAGAAACCATTAGAACAGACTAGAACAGCTAAGATCAGAGAACGGATCAGAGCAGAATACATCGTTAACTCGTCACTCATATCTTGACGTTTTCAAAGAACACTGTAGCTGCCGAACTACGATTCGATTCGCTGACCACCGAGCTTTTTTATCATATGTTTATTTTTTATTTTTTATAAGATCGTTAACTTCTCACTTGTGTCTCTAGTATGTCTATAAAAGTTCTCTTTGGCTAACCGCTAATTTTTGTCCCGACAAAGGCGAACATTGAGGACTGGTTTGAACGAGCCCGAATGGCCTTGTTTGGGCGTGCGCGGGCTCCAATGCATGGGCCGAGGTGAACCCGTTTCTCTCTGGCCCTACGTTCGTGTCTCGTACGGTCCGTGCACGTCCACCCTAGAAGGGCCTTCTGATGCATTATCGCTCTGATCAAACGCTTCTAGAAAAAAGCATGTTGCGATATAATATAACTCATTGCAAATAGAGCTGTATCGAATATTCGTATTCGATTGCTTCGGACCCGAATAGGCCCACTGCTCCGAATAGTTTAGTCGTATTCGGCCGAATAGTTTTTTTAAAACCGAATACGAATAGTAAAAGCGCTACATAAATTTCAAAGTAGGCTAAATAAATGAATGCTTTACATAAAATGAGCTCTTCACCGTGTAGTTTTCTTTGTGATATTTTGTAGCTACCGATTTATGCACAGGAGGAAAAAATTTCGATAAATTCAAATTTACAGCGTATTAAGTGCTCTGAAAGATTTACATTCATCGACGTCCAGTGTGGATTTTTTTGTTATAATGAACGATGATCCGAGCAAGGTCCTTAGCACTTTGCAGTATAGACAAGGTAATAATTTCACGTGCTTCTGGGCCTGGCCCTTTGAAAAGTTTTACGACAGTATTAAACGATCATTCAAAATACAAACATGCTGAAGAATATATTTTTATCCACTCGAAAAAAGCGATGCATTTCCAGTGGAATGTCCAATTGAAACAATGGAAACATTTAGTCTTTCTGCAAGCAAACTTGCATAACTTTTAGTAAGGACAACTACTTTCTTATGTAATGCCACGTAAAGAAATTCAGAATTAAAGTCAATATCAAGCCCATTCTTCAGTATGAAAAGTGAGTTATATTACACATCTGTTAAATACATGTAGGGGGAAAGGCTTGTAATATGGGCCTCGACTGTATGAACCATTCCAGGGCAATACCCCGTACGCCAATGTTTAGTAATTTGGGAATCAGGATAAATATTATGTTTCGCGGAGTCAAAAGCTTTCGCAATGTCAATAAATATAGGGCCTATATTCATTCAGGAAAAATTTTATATAGGATCCCTTCAAGGTAACTATAGTTAGAAGCGCTCCCAACCAGTGGCGTAACCCGGGGGCAGGGGGCGGCCGCCCCCGGGCGCAGGACGGGGGGGCGCAAAATTAGGCTTTTGACAATGGTTTTGTGAAAGAAATCGGCCCATGAATAGAAAAAATACACCATGATTATACATGATTCTTGTATAAGGGGGCGCAAAATTGACAAAACGAGGGGCGCTTCTGACGATTTTAGCAAGAGAAGCTGGAAAAGGCGAAAAAGCGTGGAAAAAAAAAGTTCATCAGAAATTTTGGCGAATTAGATAAGGAACTTTTTCAAGAAACTTCTTGCATTCTATTATCAAGAAGGTTCTTAAACCTTACCAGGGCAATAGTCCGGCCAAAAAGGCCAAAGTTTAGTAATTTGGGAATTAGGAAAAGTATCAGTACATGTTTCTAGGGAAAAGCGTAGCTTCGTGGGAGGCTATTAAACCCTAGGGCAATATAACCAGAGCGAATTCACCTCGATCAATTACGGAAGATATATTATCCTGGATATTGAGCAAGGACACTGTAGTAGAATGGCCTGGTTGAAAACCATGTTGAGAACTATGTAAAATGTTTTTTGGTAAAGTACTCAAGTAATCTTGAGAGGTGTGTAGGCGTCCAGCGAGGCAGCCATACGTGCGAAGTTTACGAATGATACTGTGCACGATTTCTAAATTGTTTTCGGTTGAAATGTTTCGAGCAGTTGGGATTATGCCTACGGACCCTAAGAAAAGATGATCGAAAGGCGTATTAGATAACGGGTTGAGCTACAGGATAACCCGTTTGGTTTCAGACCGGGAGAGGTACAATTGAGTTGAGTTGAGTTTATTGAACCATTTTGCATTCAAAATTACAGTACATAAACAGCAATGACATTAAAAAAACTAAATTAACTAACAGCATGTTATAGATTAACAGTAGGCTATGTGATCAATTGATGCGGTGTTCATACTGAGACAGGTGCAGGAGAAGATAGTGGAAGGAAACAATAGATACTGGACCTTTGTGGATCTGGAAAAGCTTTTGATAGAGTACCAAGAAAGGTTGCCTACTAGAGTTTGAGGGAAAATGGAGTTACAGATAAAATGGTGCGATTGGTGAAATCAATGTATCAAGATGCAAAGACTTCGTTAAGGAGCGGCATCGGTAGGCCTTACGCAGGAAAATTTGAGATCAGAGTGGGTATGCATCAGGGATCCTGCCTTAGTCCTCTGGAGAGAACAGAAATGAGAATGCTGCGGTGGATACTTGGAGTCTCGCTGAAGGATAGGAAAAGAAGCGAGGACATAAGAAAGACGCTGGGAGTGGCATGTATTACTGGCAAAATACGAAAGGCTAGGTTGAGATGGTACGATCATGTGATGAGAAGAGAGGATAAAAGCTGCATGAAGAGAATTATGATGGTAGAGGTCACCGGACGCCGCAGTCGGGGACGGTTGAAGAAGAGATGGGGAGACATGATAAAACAAGATCTGAAGTCTCTCAGATTGAAGAAAGAAGACACCATTGACAGAAACAAGTGGAGAAGAAGGATCCGCTTGGATGGATCAATTCAAGCCTGAAGGAGATATATAATTATAATCTGTCGAATATTATGTAGTGTGCATAATTATCATACACATATGCATGCATACAATTCTGCACATTTCAGGTTGTTTGCAATGGTACGGTTGGATTCCGTATACAGTGATGCTATGCAAAGCGATCCGTTGTAATACATGTACATACGCAACACTATTCATGTGTGTATGTACAATTGTACATGTATGCATGTGCGTTTCGAGACACTTAATATAGTACTGTAAAGTTTCTCCGAGGCCAGCACACTAACCATATTATGGACTGTTGCAAACCCCTCAGTTCATGGAAGTTATAGATCGCTGTATGGTGTGGTGTCCAGATGGCATTTAATTGCTGATCATAAAAAGTTGATGATTGTTTAGATCATACTTGGCTGAGAACTTTTACGAAGCAATAATGTATAGAATTGTTTTATGCTATGTAAGTGTCTAATATTTCTCCACAGTCTGAAATTTAGACCACGGTAACTTTGGGCTTTACCGGTATTTTATTTGACGATAATCGCTACCAAAACAAAACAAGTCGTAAAATTAGAAAAAAACACTCTCGCTGTAACAAATTTCAAACATTAGATCATGCTAATTAATATTCCTGTGAAGTATTTGTTATTTTGTTAATGAACCTTTGTGCGCGAGTTCAGCGACTCCGAATATGACGCGACAGAAGAGTGTGCTCGAACAAGTGGCCCAAGATCATGCATTAAGCGCAACAGACTCGTGCAATCGTTGGAGTACAGATACAGCGCGCTACGATATATATATATATATATATATATATATATAGAGAGAGAGAGAGAGAGAGAGAGAGAGAGAGAGACAGACAGACAGACAGACAGACAGACAGACAGACAGAGACAGACAGAGACAGACA